>JAVHNF010031695.1:0-13235 GCA_034783455.1 Micropsitta finschii | reverse complement strand
TTAGCTAAACGCTTCCTGCCCTCCTCACTAACTTGAGAATTTAGTTTCTGTGCAGAAGGATGCTTTTAATTAAATTCCTTTTTAGCGCACATTCAAATTACAGTGATGCTTAAGTAAGAGTTGTTTAAAATTTCCTCTGAATAGAATCCTGCTTTATACCAAACAGCCTTTAAGTGATTCCATGGTCATTTGGAATACTTTTTGAATGTTCACTTAGGCTTTTCTGTTTCAGGAAGAGATTTGATTTCTGCCCAGAAAAATCTGGCTTGAGCACCTGTAATTTTTCTTTCACAGTGTGCGAGAGAGATTTGGAGTGTTGTCTCTCCTCACTGATACATAAAAATCCACATCTTCCACATGCACAGCGAGGGCAGGCACTTTCTGGTGTACCTCATACTTGCTTTGTTAGGACGAGTTTTGTCATTGTATTTCACTGGAAATGTCTGCACTCCAAGGCTGTTTTTTTTTAATTTTCCATCCAAAATTGAAAAAAGAAGTTGCCACAATGGCCTGGTATGCGTGTGATCCAGTGTCTGGCTAAAACTTCTGTTTTGCTGCATAACTCTGTAATGAGAGTAGAAACTCTCCCAGATAAGAATAACTTTTAAGGTGCTATTTTAATGGTAGAGTCACAAGAATGTGCACAAAAGTACTTGCAGCTTTTTTTTTTTTTTTTTTTTTTTTTTTAATTTTTTTACTAACTTCAAATAACTGAATGTTGGGCAATAGAACATTTCTGTATTTTGAAGTTGGGTCAGGAAATGACTAGTTTTAGTTTCATGTGATAATCCAGCACATGGTGTAGACATATACAAAGGAAACTGTAGCTGGACCGAGAGTTTTCATATTTTACGCTAATTTTAGTGCTTAAACGCTCAGTAGACTAACAGCTAATGGTTCTGTATGGCATCTTCACTCAATAGAGAATACATGGCTTTTGTGTGTTTGGGACAGGGCCTGGCTGGGTGCTCCTTTACCAGACCGTAGCTGTTCTGATGTTTAGAAAAACTTGTGTCTGGATGCATTTGCCATGTGTATTGCGGCACATCAGCCTCTGAATCTCTTTTGGCATGCATGCCTGTCATGAAGCAGTAGGAGCTGTACCACTTCTCCTATGCTGAAGGTTCAGGACTCATGAATGTCTTTTCTTAGATCTTGGAAACTAAACATCATTCCAAACCTTCTTTCTGGTTATGTAAGCTCCACTGTTTTCTTTATGACTGAAGCCAGCTCTGCTTTTGGTCTTCGTTGTGCTACTTTAGTATTTTCTCCTCAGGATTAGAATCATAGAATGTTTAGGGTTGGAAAGGACCTTAAAATCATCTGGTTCCCTGTAAAATGTATCTTGATGCTGTGGTGATTTTTTCTTTTAATATTTTAATGTAGATGGGGATTGTGTGAGTGTATTGATTTTTATCAACTGGGAGGTTGTAGAATAAAACACATTTTCTGGAGATCTGATACATAATGTTGTAGTAACTTAATGGTATTTGTAAACATTGTTGTATTTCTTACAGTACAAGTGCTCTCCCTTCTTTGTAAGTCTACCGCACACCCTAACAGACTTCAATATTGTATGCAGTGTACTGTCAGTAAGATGTAGATGAATATGAAAGTGTTATTGTTGAAACAGCAAAAGTGATAAGAGGCTTAGGAAACATGAAATGTAAGCAAAGGTTGAGAGAATTATTTTTGTTTAGTCTAGGAAAGAGAATGTAGCAGGAGCAGCAGTGGGAAATACAGCCTTCAGACTTGCTTAAAGGTGTTACAGGTAGGATGTATAGACATGGCATTTAGGGACATAGCTAGTGGTAGTTGGCAGCCTTAGGTTAGTGGTTGGACTCGATGATCTTAAGGGTCTTTTCCAACCTGAATGATTTTATATTTCTGCAGTTTGGTTTATGAACATGTGATCTCTTACAATAAAGAGTAGGTAGAATTTCTAATTGTGCAAATGATTAGGCCTTAGAGTGAGCAGCTGAATGCAGCTAATACTGCATCATCCACTAATGTTTGATCAAGAAGATTTTAAATTCTCCTTTAGGAAGAGTTTTCTATGTGAACATCTTTTGTTTAATGTACTTTTGTTCAATATTACTTTCCATCTCATCTAACTGTCTTGTGTTCATAATTATTCATTATGTGTTCATAATTATTTCTCAACCTTATGTCTTGGATCCTAACTTTCCTGTTTGATCTTGTGTAGATGACAAGCCTGTTTTAGGTTCAAGGAGGCTACATCTGGATTTCCCTTTTTTGATTCTTGGTTAGAAGTATTAGATGAGTGAATTTACTGGACTTGCTTTTTTTGATTCAGGTTAGAAGTATTAGATGAGTGAATTTATTGGCTTTCCCTGTAGCGATGCCAGAAACACTCTTTGGTGTGGTTTCTTTTCAGCATAAAATATCTTAAACAAAGTTAGCAATGTTTGTAATGTGTTGCTTGCATATCTTTTCTGAACATAAAATCAGGGAAGAGAGCATGTGAATAGCTGTAGTTTGGAAGTGTGCATATCTGTGTGACAGAGCATCTGCAGATGTGCCTGTCAGTCCTGGGGAGTCTGGTCAATCTATGTGGTGCAGTAGCATCAGCTATTTCATCCATTCTTAAAGTGCCTCTTTATATGCTTATGGTTTTGTAGTGTTGTTTTCCTAGGCCTTGATACTCTAAGAAGTGACATGATATTTTTTGTGTTGGTATTGTTGTCTGCTGAAATAGACAGAGTTGACTTTCTCCCCTTGGCTTTGATTCACACTTGAAAATGATGCTGGTGGAGCCACTGGCTTTCTCCATGATTTCTTTTTCTCCCTCTGGTGAAATCTGTGGAAGGGTGTTTTATAGTGGAACTTCCAATACCTTTTTTTTCAGAAACATTTAGTGCTGGATATCTAAACTGTGTTAATGAATTAAAGCAATTCCTAATTCTTAAAAAACCATGCGGTGTCATATATAAATATGCTAGCTACATGCGTTAGGGAGACTTCTTTTAAAATTAAGATTCCAAAGAGCTATTGGAAAGCTGCAAGGAATAGTAAGGCAACACAACTCTCCCACAGCTCATCTTCTGAAAAGACTGGTGGAATGATTGTGTGCATGTCTTTTGTTCTCTCTACTTGAAAGACCTTATATAGTATGGATAGTTAAGAGATTGCTGCAGAAACATCTTCGTGTTTACAGGAAGATTGTCATAATACAGGTTTTTTCATAGCAGTGCATTTTTTTTTGTTGTTGTTGTTCACTACAAATTCATTTGTTTCAGAGAAATGGCAAAAGAAAGTGTATTTCAGGATCTCCTGGAAATCCTGAGGAGAGCCTCAAGTGAGATTGAGCAGGCCCACAAGGACTCCTGTGAATTGGTAGATCTAGACACCTGGCTGCTGCTTATAGCAGAGTGTTTCAGATGTCTGAGGAATGCCTGCGTTGAGTGTGCCAAGAATCAACATGTCATGAGGTATAGTTATGATCCATTTTAACCCATCCAAAAGTATAATGTTATGATATTTGTGTGGTTTTCTATAGACATTATTATTTTACGCTGCTGTGTTAGTTGATTTATTAACTGGTATTTCCTACTTGATTCAATCACTTGAAATTAAGTATGCAAGAAACAGAAATAGCTGACTTATTTGTAGGTCAGAGTTTGGGGCACTGCTGAATAATAGAACACAGTGTTTGTGTCCTTAGTACAAGTTGATCAGGCAAATGATATAAGCCTTTTGGAAGTCTGACTGTAGAACTATCATTTATTTTCTCCTTCATTTCTTTATTTAACATAATAAATAAGTAGATAGTCTTAATTATCAGTTACAGGATTACTATGATTTTTAAGGTACATGTGTATCTGTCTGGTACTTATAACAAAGTATGGCATGTAGAATTGTGCATATCAACCCTGATACATACTGAGGTAAACTGGTACTAATGGATGATAAGAAGTCAGTCTGGCTCCTTAAGTTATTTAGACTCTCTTTGCAACATCCACGGGATGCTTGGGATACAAATAGCTGTAGTTGCTGAAAACATGGTAGTCTATCTGCAGTTCTTTAAAAAAAAACCCCTAAACCAAAAGCAAACGTTCCCCCTAAGAACCCAAAACCCATCACCCCGCAAAAAAACAAACCATAACAAAAAGTCCCAACAACAAAAAACAACGGTTGTAAGTTTGTTAGATCATGAAGAAATATTGTGGAGCACACTCTTAAAATTTGGGTTCATAGGGTTTTTCAAATTTGGTTTATTGAAGTAAATATAATTTTGACATGGGACAAAGTTGCAGCTTCTGTTCTGGAGCAGAATTTTGTTAATGCAACAAAGTTGCAGGATTTTTCTTAGAAGGCAGTAGCTGTATAACAATGTAAATTTAAGTTCAGGCTCTTGCATTTTTGTCCTGGCAGTGCTAGCACTCATGTTGTGAGTCAAGGAACTGCTCTGACAGAGTTTATATGCTTTTTATAGATGTTTGCTGGCTGGATGTTCAGCCAGACTGGGTTTCTTATTGTAAGTTGCTGTAGCTCTGTAGTTACGCATGTTTACAAAATTTGGGAAGCAGAACTGTGAGGCTGGGAGCTGGTAATACTGTCCTTTTCACTTGCATGATAGATACAACCTACTTATGGAGATCTGAGTTCCATTAATTTTCTAAAGCTGAAAATTTCATCTGCTTATACTGCATTCTTTGACTTCTGTTTTTTTAATCTGTAGCATGCACATCCTGGCATGTATGTTGTCTGCCTCCAGGATTGCTGATCTTTGGCTGTAGAATTATTTTGGTCGTTTTGATTTCAAATGCCTTCACTTCACTGATTTATCCTCACTTTCACCATATTTTTCCATATCTAGCAGTATTCAAGGTCAGGTTGGATGGGACTTTGGGCTACCTGGTGTAGTGGAAGGTGTCCCTGCCCATAGCAGGGGGGTTTGACTTGATAACCTTTACAGGTTTTTTCCATCCTAAACCATTCTAACTATAATTCTTTCTCACTGGAGAAAGATGAATGATTAACTTCCCTGCTTCCCTCCCAGGAGTTTTGTATGCTTGCTTTTGAACTGGCCCTGTTGTTTGTTTGCTGGTGGTCACTAATCACTTTGTTGTTATATAAAATCCTCAAAGTTTATTACTAAGTAATGTACAGTGACACTTCCCCTGAACACTTGAACTCCAAGCAGAGCAAAGTTTTTACACAAATAAAGCTGTTTAAATTACAGGAATGACCTGCTAATTTTTAACATCTGATTTAGAGGAATGGCAAAAAGAGAAGAAAGGGTACTTAGTTCTGAAGGTACTGTGTCCGAAATTGTTAATATGCAAGCTAATGTAGTAAACCTGTCTGCTTTGCCTCCAGTAGTAGTAGTGTGGCTACTGACAGTCAGGCACAGTTAAGTAGGAGAAACTGCCATCTATTTCAGAGCTTCTGAAGATGTTAAAAACTTGCTATTAACTTCAGTGAAAGCCTTTTCACTTTGACTGTATTTCATATATATATATATTTTTTTTCCCCAATTTAATAACAGGAACCTGGGTCTCATCTCTACATCTGTCCATTTGATCAAATTGCTTCATGGAATACAAATCAAAGAAGAATTGTTATTGACTGGTAAGGTTATGGATTTTGTTAAATATATAGCCTGCACTATATTTTCTTATGTGAGAAGTCTTGTGGTGGTATGATGTCACCTTATTGATGCATTTTTTTCATAGATTAGTTTAATTGTTTCATGAATTGCAGTTAAGAATTTGGGGGGAGAGGAGAGGGTGGTTTTCTTTACGCTGCTTGAAGAAAATCCAGCCTCAGATCTAGTCCAGTTGTATTTTCACTCAACTGTTCCCTGTAGATTGTTAAAGGAAATATATGTGGAAACTTCTCTAAAATTAACCAACCTATTTGAATTGCAAAAGGGAAAAGTTCTTGTAATATCTCCATTCCAAGTACGTTCTGCTGTTTTACTGTCTTTTTTGTTTGATCTGAAAACATAGTGAAATAAAGGAATACTAACTTTTTATTTTGATGACACTTGAAATAATTTAGATGATTCCAGGAAACAAATTTTGGCTGTGACTTTTATGATTTTTTTTTTTTTTTTTTTTTAATTTTCGTTTCTGTACTGTGGTTGCTGGCCAGTCAGGGTGAATGCCAAGAGCTAAGCACTGATTTGAGTAGTGTTCAGATTTCCCTAATGACTGAGGGTTTTTCTTCATGCAGTGAAGACAAAATCTGACTGCAGTATCCGTCCACCTTAATGGCAGTTCTTGCTCCTGATTTCTAGCAAACTCATTTCACTGGATATTAAGACATTTTCAGTAATTTTCTTCTTTATAATCTCTTTCCCTCTGTGTGTTTGGAGATTGATATAGGGCATTGGATCCCAGTCTTTACTGTCTGTGGTTACATTTGGTTTCTCTTGCTACTTTTATTTCTTTTCATTCCCATTATTTGGAGGAGGTTTTTACTGGGTTCCTGTTGCTGCTTTATATCATTTTGTGAAAGCAAATGAAACTACTGTCATACTTTAACTTACCCTCAAACACCTTTATGAAGCTGGGAAAGAGCACTGTAGTCCAGGAGACTCTATTTTTTCCTTTTGCTGCTATAGTTGGCTCAAAATGAAGCCTTTCAGGCATGTAACAGTATTGTGCTTAAGCCATGCTCACTCCTTCATCTGTTGCTGGAATCCTTCTTCCAGGGAAGGATCGGTGATGCACAGCCCTTCAGTGTGGGAGGACCAGAACTAAACCCTGCGTTTGGCAAAAAGAGGGCTTGCTCTATGACTATTAAGAGGAGGAACTGATAGCACACAGGAGTGACTTTCAAGCTGTATCACACAGGTGGACAGGGAGGACTGCGAAAAGGCATGAAGGGCAAGAATGTCCTGTTCCACAGTTGTGAACCTCTTCCTAGACCAGTAAGAGAAAAGGAAAAGTGATGGGAACTGAAATGCTGTTTTTGTCTAGCCTGATGTTGACCCCAAGGACTAGGGTCCTTGACAGCAGTAGGCTCGGAAGGCTGCCTTGGGGAAGTGGAGTTCCTGCCTTCATCTTATTCAAAGCTTCAGGAATTGCAGCATGGGAATATCACCTTTCACTGATTCCTCCCAGCATTTGCAGGAGAGCCAGCAGGATGTACCTCTTGTTGGTTACATGCATGGCCTGATGTTTCCTCTTTAATCTGGTGGCAACTGATCTCTCCTCAATGGGTTATCATACGCATGTGTGCTGTTCTGCTGCAGTTGGGGTCTGAAGAAGCAGCAGTGAATGTTACTTGGCAAAAACCAAAGGAGGGTCTGGAACACAGTAATTTGATTAACTGCTTTAGAATCCCTTTCGTAGCCACAGGGTGTTATAAAATTCCTTTTTATCACTATTGAAAAATAATGGGCATTGACCAGAGCATTTTTAATAATATTTCAATAAAAAGTGTTTTTTTTTTTACTGTTATTCTGTATAGCTATTCAGCAAATGAGTGTGAGTTATAACTGAAATGTATTGACCCAGGACAGATGGTTCATTTGATACTGTGTGTAGTACTGATCTCACTGGGAAACATCTGTGATGAGCATTGCTGGGTATTCCGTGTAAGTTGGTACAACAAAAAATTTTTTTAGACAAGCAAGCGTTGCTAATTCCTTGCTGTGATCTGTTCAACTGTGTTCTAAGTGAAAATTATCTAGTGCCTAGAGCACCAACCCCTTCCATAGGGCATACTTCAGAAGTTAACAGTTACATTCCAGTGTGGATTATTAGTCATACTTTCAAAAGAGACGCAAAATCGGATAGCACTGTTGAAACAAAAGAAACCTCTGAAATTAGTAAATATTACTGTGTTTATTAGCTCTATTTCTACTTCATGATTGATTCTCCTCATATTTCACATAGGAAATCAGGTCACAGGGCTAGAGTAGCAATCTGTTTTGTTCTAGCAGATAATTAGGTGTTAAGTGGAATATTTCAAGTTATTCATTTAGATGTGTGTCCTATTTCTGTCCTTAAATGGCTGCTTGGATTTGATGATCCCTCTTGATGCCTGTTTATATCCTTTGGGTATTTTAGATACTTTAATGTTGCTTCCATAGCAAAAAAATACAAGGATAAAGCATTAATGCTGTATCACAAAGTGAAAAACACTAAATGTTCAGTTCATGTCCCTGTGAAAAATTCCCAGAGCAAATCATTGTAGGCTGAAGAAATTTGAAGTTCATACATTATTGTATTTATGAAGAAGAGAGATTGAAAACTCTTTATGCAAACTGAAAAATTAGTTTAGCTTCATCTGTGGTGTGTTTTCATTCTTTATCCATTGGTAACTGTTAAGACTGGTAAGTCTGAATGGTGTGATAGTTTTTGTAGTAAAGTTCTGTGTAGTACAATTTGTAATGGATATAACCAAAAATGAAATAAATTATGTATTCTCAGGCTACTACTGTGACCAGTGTGGTGTTTCTCAGGGAGAAGACACGATGAAAGCAGCAAAAAAGGAAGTGCTGTGCAAAGTGATGCAATTATGAACTGTTGTTAAGATTTATTCAGTTGAATCCAGACTGCTTTGTGTCTTCTTTGCTAGGAGAAGGACTTTTTTTAATAGTTTACCTTAGGCTCAAGTGTTATATTCATGGCTAATTTGCCTCTTCAGTGTATTTACTGAAACAATTCTAATACAAGTTTTCAGCATATCTCTTTCTTTTTTTTAAACGCTGTAAAAAGCTAGATGAATTCCTGAAAGCTTGTAATGTTCTTGTTCCTGCCAACTGTAGAAAAGGTTGTTTGAGTATATGCTATGCCACTGAGGCAGTGGGCCAGAAAAGCTGAAGGTGAGTTAGTATGTCTGTCCTGGAATATCTCTTTAAGGCTTCAGAGAAGTTTAAAAATAACCAGTTAATTCTTACATATGGCATATAAAGTTTGTCCAACTCCACCTGCAAGCCAGTCATCCCTGTATCATCATTCTTCTTTCTTTTTGTACATATATTAAAAGAACATTTTTAGGCCCTTCCTGTATGGTGTTGCTACAGATAGCTGTTTGGCTCCTCTCTTCCTCCCTGCTTACCTCCCAACACTAGTTGCATTTCATAGCCTGGTTTCTCTTCTTGTAATTTCTTACGATAACCTTGCATTAATTTGTATTGAGCAATTCATATTTTGTAGTACTTAGAGAATAGAGCTTGCTTTAAGGAGTTGCACAGTGAAAGCCAACAGCTAGGTGAGTGCAGGGGATTGATAGACGATGCTAAACAAGTGTTTGACAATTTGCTAAATGTCTGGACAGCATCAAGACTGATTTGTGACAGGTAAGTCACACATACTTGTAAGTGTTTTCTAGTTGCTCCAGCGGTCCTCCCTTATTCTCTGCAAAAGATAGAACTCCCAAGTTCTATCAAGTAGAGAAAAATTCAAGTGCTACACTTCTTGGACAGTATCTGACAACTGAGTTTCACCTCAGTGTTCTTGTAACTATATACATCCTGTAGGTCTAGGAAGTGGATGTGAAACTCGGATATTCCTGGCAGACAAGATGACAAATGCTTCTCCCTTCTCCCCAGTTCAAAATTAATTTGGATAGGGATTGAAGATGCAGGAACTCCATCTATTCATGTAGAAATGCTGCATGCAGTAAGGTCTGTTACATTTTTTTTTAAGCGATATAATACCAGTCTTCCAACAAATCATTAAGTGTCTGCAGAATATAGATTTAATGGAATTTTCATAGTACCCTCTGCACAGTCCTTTTGTTTCAGTTTAATTAAAAAAGAAAAGTCTCATCATAACAAGGGGTTTTGTTTTGTTTTTTTCTGCTGCTGTGGGTACAAAGATCAAGAACACTTGCCAGAGGAGCAGGCTGATGAAGCTGCCAGATGAACTTTAACTGAACTTAAAGCAGACCCAGATCTCTTAAGAGCTAAGAAGTAATTCAGTATGTTAGGGATTGCAGCAGACGTAGGAAATATCCTTGTCAGAAACCAAAGTAGAAAATCACTTCATAGCATGTGTCTTGGTTTGGTTGTGGGGTTATTTTTTTTCCTTTATCCTATGGCAAATCTTAAGCTTTCCAGCAGAATCTAGCAGACCTTAGGGAAGGTACACTGAGGTTTGTTGAGATGATGGATCTTTGGATTCCAGAGTGTGATATCTGGATTTAGGATTCATCTCTGAAATCTGGAAAAAACGGATAACTTTGTTTCTTCTTGATAAATTGCAAGCAAGGGCATGACTGTTTTGAAGCAAGCTTATATTCTATAGGCCGTGTCCCATCTGATCCTTTCGTTGATTTCCACCCTACTCCATCCTGGACAGAAGAGCTTTAATCTTTTTTGTTTGTAAATAGATCTTCTCAAACCTTTCACCGCTTCAAAATACTGCTGATGCTGAAGAATGTACTTTGAATTCCAACATAATTACTTAAAAAGCATTTATCTGCCAAAATACTTTTCTCTCTTCTAGGATAAAAAAGGCATTGAATGCCTGATAGCTGCCCTTCATGGGACAATTTGTTGTGCAAGTTCTCTGAATGAGTTGATTGTCCTCTCTGAACAGAACTGAATGCAACTGCACGATATCAGCTGCAGAGCAATACTGTGCTGTTTGTGTGTGCCTGAGAGAGGTGCTCTGAGCATCATGCCAGCATTCCTCAGTTTCAGGCTGCTGGTGATACTTGAGCTAGCTTTAAATCAAGTAGCGTGTGTGTTATTATTGTTATGCTGTCTTGATACCATCCCTCTTAAGTTTTTACGGGGTTTAATCTACCAGGGTAAGCTGCATAAAAATGCGTTAATGGGATGCTATGATCAGTCCTGCATTCTGGAAGGGCTTGTGCTGGAGCTAGGAGCAGGCAAACACTAGGAGAAAAGGTGAGAGATCTTGGCTTTGGTTTATTTCCTTCAAGTGAGGTAATTTCTTAGGTCTGGAACCTGAATCGCAGCACTGCTGGGTTAGCAGAACCCTGTGGGGCTCTACTGCAGATACATGGATGGCTCAGCAGCAAGCAAGGGCTTAGCTCAGTTCTCTAAATAAGAAATAATTTGCAGCTTCTGATACAAGTGACCGCACGATGAGGAGGAGAGTAAGAATGAAGCGGGTCCTGTAGTTTTTACTATCGGAACAAAATATATTGAGTTGGGCATTTTGAAACAGATCTGGAAAAAGATGAAGAAAGGAATTGGGAATATCAAATATAGGAGAAGGCTGTGTTTCCTGATGCCTGGTGTTTGTTGGGGAATGGATTTTATAAAACGGGGAGCAGGCCTTGTTTTTATCAGGATTTGTACTACTTTTCCCCTTAAAAGTGTTGTTACGAACTTCATGACAGTGGTTGCAGCTTTTACAGAGCAAGGGATTTTGTAACTTGCAAATGATTCCACTCTGGTTTTAAAATAGGGATTTTGTGTGCCCTCAAGACTTACTGCTGCTGATTACATCTAGGAAAGATTAGAAATGTGTTCAGTTCTTTCCTGGTGGTTCTTGACTTCTAATTTCCAAGACTTGCTAACATCAATGGCAGCACTGCTTAAAGGTATTTCTGGCCTTGCCTCAGAAAAACTCTTAGCCTCTGCTTAATTTTAAACACATACTTAGGTATCATTGATTTCATAGACTCCAGTGATATTCTTGTGGTGCAAAGAGGAAGGGACTTACCTTTGGGTCTAGATCACATTGCTTCTTCCGATGAGCAACATGGTCTAGTGTGAGGTGTCCCTGCCCATGGCAGGGGTTGGAACTGGATGATGTTAAGGTCCAACCCAAACCATTCTATGAGGCATCACTGTAACAATCTGGGGCAAAGTTCAGATAATTCTGAGCTTTATCTTTTTGAATCAATCTTCACTTAAAAAAAAACTATTGTGACAGCAGGTTTTGTCAGATTCAGTATGAACCAAGTGGAATTTTCCATCCTTCTGGGTGGGCAGAAAGAGGTGGAGAGCGGATGCAGGGCTGCAAGTACTGCCAGTGGCATGTTGCGCAGGAGCATCCATCTGCTCGTTCAACAGGAGCCAGACGTGTGAGTACCTGGGCTAGTTCTCTTCTTCTGCCATCAGTTGTGTGAGTGAAGATCTAGTGACTGGAAAAGACTTACTGGTGAGTTACATCAAGGTAAATGCAGCCGCACCTTGCTGGTTCCTGCGCTCAGTCAGATCCTCTCAATGGGAAGTGATGAGGCTGGGAAAAGGGAACATGCAGGAGAAAGGCTGAGGCACAGGGAGCAAGGAACCCACTTACCAAGAGAGAAGCTGTAGCAGATGCAGGTGAACTTCTCTGCCTGTCCAAGGAGGAAGGGAAGGAGATCTCAGTCCACTGCTGCCCCAGAGCCCAGCCCCGGGGCAAAAGCCTCCCACTCAAGGCCCCCGAATGCCCTGGCATCCGGCGTCCCCGCAGAGCAGGACCCCAGGAGGGTACCTGCTGCGAGCGGCGCTCGAGGCGGAGCAGGGCCGTGTAGTCGCAGCCTGGGCGGAGGGCAGCGTTGTGGTAGCCCTGCCCGCTGGTGCCGTCGCCCAGCACGAAGTCCATCGGGGTGCTGAGGTTGAGCACGGCGGCCACGTAGGCCCCGCGCTGCCGGCTGGCGTTGAAGGGCTGCGGCTCAGCGGAGCAGAGGGCTTCCAGCGCGGTGCTGTTGTGCAGGGCGGCCACGAGCAGCTGGTGCTCCCTGCAAGGAGGCGGTGAGGGGGAGCCGGGAGGTGGGCATGGGGAGAGCGCAACGGGGGTGGCTGCGGTGGGGAAGCCATCAGGGGGCTGCGGAGGGCAGAGCTGCCGGGGCCGCACTCACGTCGGGGGCTCGCGGTGCCGGGCGATGGGGTGCAGGGGCAGCACGGCGGTCCCTTGCGATGGGGAGATGTCACGGGCGCTGCGGCAGCTCACGGGCAGCGGCTGCGGGGAGTCTGGAGGGGCAGAGGCCGGGTGAGCATCAGCGGCAGCAGCCGGGGGCCGTGCGAGGAGCAGGGGCGGCCGCGGGCAGCGCAGGCTGCAGAGCAGAGCTCCTGGTGCCCCGGCTCCCGGCGCTGGCCGGGAGGCCGCGGGGATGGGCACAGGGAGCTGCCGCAGCCGGGCACCCGCCGTGGCCGCCCCGGAGGGACCGGGGCAGCGCCAGCGTTACCCGAGCGGTTGGTCTGGAACTCTCCGAGCGCCGCAGCCCCGGCCCCGGCGGCCGTGAGTCCCCGCACGGTCACCACGTAGCTGCTGCCGGGGCCGTGCGCGGGCAACGGGTGCGCGCTGACGGAGCTGCTCAGCCGCAGCCGCTGCAGCTCCAGCAAACCG
>JAVHNF010031691.1:0-10036 GCA_034783455.1 Micropsitta finschii | reverse complement strand
CACCGGGGGGGGGGGGGGAACGGACGGCGGGAGGCGGCAACGGAGCCGGGACCCCGCGGGAACGGAGCTGGAGTTGGGGGGGGGGGAAAGGTGCGGGGTGAGGGCGCGGGGGTGCGGGCGGGGCCGCGGCGCTCCGCGGGTGCGGGCTCCTGCGCGCTTCCCGGGGGGGGGGGGATTTTTTAGCTGCTGCGTCATGAACATAATTTATGCGCAGGCCTTTGCCGCAGCCGGGGGCTGCTGCGCGGCTGCGGCCACCGGGGGGCGCTCGGGATCCCACCGGACCGGGACACCCCGAAACCGGGACTCACAAACCCCCCCCCCCCCCCAAAACCAGGGACCCGAGACCCTGAAATCAGAGATCCCCCAAAATGAAGGGTCCGAGCAGGGACCCCCTCCGAAACCGGCACCCCCCGGAAAGAGGAACCAACCTTTCCCCATCCACCTCTACCCCAAAGGAGTTCAGCAATAATACTTACATGACTGATCAATGTATTGCAACTATGGAGAAAGTAACTGCCATTCCAAGAAGCATTCTCTATCCCCTGGGCTAGGAAGTATTCCTATCACTGTGTAGGAAGCTTTGTCTGAAATATTATATATAATTCTGGTAATATTTTTGTAAGAAATACATATCCACAAAGAACATATGCAGAGAAGGGATATTAGCCTGATCAGACAAGTGTAGAAGTGACTGTAGAAAAAAAGACTGAAAGAGACTGACTTGTTTAGCTTAGTCAAACAAAGCCTAAGAAAAGATGTGGTTGCTCTCTAAGCTATGAAGAAAGAAAGCTCTGAAGAGGGAAAAGAAATACTTATCCTAAAAGGACATTGCTGGCACATCAACAAATGCTTACAAATACATAGCAAATATCAGAAGAGGGTTTCAAAGCTTTAGAGGAATAACTTTCCAACAGGAATAATGGGCGGAATCTAATGAATTTTGAAATTAAATTTGATATTTTTGCAAAGCGAATTTGAATCTTCGAATTTGAAGATTTAGGATTAAATGGAGGCTGACATAAGAAAGGGCTGGACTTCATCTAAATTGTGTTTTCTTGTTCTATGCTTTCATACAAGAATTACTACTCACATCTACCCTTCCTCAGCCCAGGTCACCATCCAATCTCATGCTACTCATCATTGCTTTACGAATCTCCAAATACAGCCACATTACTCTCCGCATCCCCTCAAGCTTTTTGTCTCAAGCTACTGCTCTGTCACTCTCCCTTCCACTACCTCTAAAAATAATACTCCAAGGCAGCCATCAGACAAGCAAAGTTTCAGCCCAGGCATTTGTAGCTTTTCCTGGACACAGTATTCTTTTGTTGAACACTGGAGTTTCATCCTTCTTTGTAAAAGGTAATTGGAGTGGTCAGAAAGAGAGAAATCTACAGCAGTTTCCCTTGCTGAATATATTTTAATCACTCCTTCTAGGATTTTCTTGGCCTGACCCCAAGAATAACTTTTGTAGCCAAGAAATCTGCCTACACAGTTCTTACAAGATGGACATAAGACTGCTGGTCCTAGGCAGGCTGTTACCATCACAGACAGAAAAAAATGGGAAGGTGCTTCACCCTTACATTTGGCTGTGTTAAGGAGCATCTCTCATCAGAACATGACACAGGGAGGGCTTACTCACATGGCTGGTCTTTATTTGTGTGAGTAAGCCACTGCAACAGTTCAGCCTAGATTGCATGGCACAGTCTCAATGCAAGTGCATCCATTTTTGTTACTGAAAAAGCATGCTGCATTGTGCAAAATTTTTCCACTACTATTATAATTTAGCAAGAAATACTCTCCATTGCTAGGTTTGTGTCTGTTTTTGGATGCAACCTAAATATTGAATGTCAAGTCACAGAGAGGTCACTACATTCTAAATGTAGAAATATCTTGAAGGCCTTTTGTGTAGCACAATGGACAATACAAGCAAATGAAAGAACTCTAACAATCCATGGCCGCATCATGACCCCATAAATGCTCAGCACTACAACCCCAGAAATACGCAGTGAACTACTGTTTACTTTAGTAACCCTACTAGTGTCTTTGTCTCTAATAAAGCACAGCAGCAGAGCACTGTAACATGCTATTCACTTAGCTGTCACTTGTAGCTACATTGCAGAAAGACATAGCAAAATACTGAGATACAATTACAGTTTACTATACTGCTTTTTTGGTCATACATAACTATTTTTAGCTCTACCCTAAACGGAAAATGTAAAACCACAAAAGGGTCTCATGTGTCTGCATATGTAAAAATCATTTAGCATTAACAAAAGAATACCAAGAATAAAGAAATTAACCTAAATTTTGAAAATGCATGTAATACCTGGAATTTCAGTTAACTTTTAATACATGTAATTTTTTTTTTTCGTTCTTCCTGGTATTAAATCTGTCATCTCCCCACCAGCTAAAAACAAAACAAAACAAACCCCAAAAAACCACATACCCCCCACCACCACCAAAAAACAAACAAACAAACAAACAAACAAACAAACAAACAGACAACCAAAAAAAAACCAGGGATCATAGAATCATAGAATAGTTAGGGTTGGAAAAGACCTTAAGATCATCTAGTTCCAACCCCCTGCCATGGACAGGGAAACCTCACACTAGACCACATCACACAAGGCTCTGTCCAGCCTAGCCTTGAACACTGCCAGGGATGATGCATTTACCACTTCTTTTGGCAACCTGTTCCAGTACCTCACCACCCTCACAGTAAAGAACTTCCATATTTGATTTCTGCTATAAGTGTAATTTTGGAGTAATTTCCAGTGCCTTAAATTATAACTGTGGGGGTGCTCCCAGTGCCTTCTAAACATTTGATGCTTTCTATATGTTACATTTGTATTCTTAGGAAGCACTACAATGATCCCTGGTCAGAAGTTCCAAAGGTCACTTATGTTTGTATTTTTAACTCCAAATGAGTCAGTCTAAAAGCACCTAAAGACAACATTTAGTCAACATCCAAACTTAAATCTAATTTTTTACTGAAATTCCTGTTAGTAAACACTGAAAAATTATAACTCTGATTTTAATATAAAATGAGTAAAAATACTCCAATGTCACTAATAAAGTGACAGTGATCTTTCTGCATAGCAATCATGTTTAAGTCCACAGGGATTTGGATGAAGGAATAGTTTGCAAGAACAAGTGACCTCACCTTTCTCACCTCAGATGACTGGAAACCATTTTCCAAGCATCTCTAAATAATTATACTTTATTTTCAATCTTGGTGAATCTAAAGCATGTACAGACATAAGAGTGCAAAAAACTGCAGCTTCTGCCTACTCCTGATTATTTGAATACTAATGCCATTTTAATGACTTGCAAATTTTGCTAGAAATATGCAGATGCTACATATATACACATGTGTGTTGATTTTCTAGTATACTAGCCATGGGAATCATCAGCATCAAATTAATAATAACCAGCATCATTTTGTTTCTAAGGGTAGATGCATTTTCAGAGTCTCTGCCTCTGCTCGCCTCCTCAGTTCAATCCTTGCAGAGCCTTTGTGCTTTCCACATATGTCTGTCACATCTTTGGTTACTCTGCATATTAGGAGCTAAGGAAACAAAACTGCCAAAGATGACATTTGGGATTTATTTTGCACATTATCAAAAGCTACTAAACAAGTGTCTTATATTTCAAGGTGAAAAATTCACCCAAATGACCAAAATAAATAAAGCGCCATGTGAGAAGATATGTTTAGGGTGTTCTCATTACAGAAAGCAGGGATACTTTTGCATTTTCATTATTATTCAGTCCATCAATGTGTTAGTAACCTGAGTTTCAAGATCTCACTCAAAAGGAACACAAAAATTAATTGTGCCAGGCTTTCTGTTTATATTATATTAATATTATAAAGGTTTGCAGTTAACTATTCTCCAGACAAGGATATGCCCCCAAGACATTATCAGGGCTCTTGCAGGCACCTCCAGAGTTAAGAGATTGCCAAAAAGGTTTTTAACTTCTCATTACAAATACCCTAACTCAGCCTTTTTTTCAGACCCTCGGAATAATCAATGATATTCCCAAAACTACACTAATGCATTAGGTACAAATCCTTCTTTACATACTGCCAACTGCTATTTTCCTGAATGCTATAATTTCTCATTTGAAGACAATGATGCTTCTGTTTCTTCAAGATTTAGTTATTCCACACACATCCCTTTGCATAGCAAGAGACCCAGGATGTGCAACCCTCTGCCACTACAGAGAACAGAATATAAAACTGATTAGGACTTTGATTAAACACTAGGTAAGCCATTATGCATAAATCAAATCATAAATATTTGAGAAAAGATCTTTCCTTGTCAGTAGGATTTACGTGGAAAAAGTATTTACTCATTTTATGAGGGAGAGGGGAAACAAACAAAACCAAAACCCCACAACCCACAAACCTATTTTACATTGCCAACAGATAAATGAAACAAAGCATGATAAATTAATTGCAATTAAAAGCAATCAGGAACCTTTTCTTGAACTAGTGAAAGCTTACTAAAAGTCCCTACTTGGAAATTCAAGAGTTATAAAAGGAAGTGCTATATACTTAAGTATGTATTTGATTATCCAAAGAAGTTGCTGAACCTACCCTTACATCAGGGTTTGGAAAGAGGTTGCCTATTTACATGTATTTCAAGGTACAATAATGATTTCAAAAATAAAAACAAACATAATGGTTACAGGCTTAGGACAACTTCTAATAATTACAAACTAGAATACAACCAACCACACGTCTGTCTAAACATGGGTTCCTACATTTTAATTAGAAACATCTGGAGCAGCTGTTACCACAGAGTACGGGCTTGAATGGAGCCAACAATGATTAGTTGCTGTTACACCTACCAAGAAAATTTGACAGTCTGCAGGCAAAACATCCTAAAGCTTTACAACAATATAAAGACAACTCACAGCACCTATTACAAACACAGCTGGTGTTATTTTGCACATAAGAAAACTGAATCTTGGACAAGTAATACAACAACACCCGAAAGATCAGATCTGCAGATATATCCCAAGCACAGCCCTTATGCTGTGATGGAAGGAAGATATTTTCTGCTGCAAAGTCACTCATCACACTACTGAGAAGAAACCAGAGGCTCAGAAGAGAATTCTTTTAGATACACAAAACCTATGGATTGCTTGGGAAGGGAGATGAACACTACAGATTACATGTCTTAAAGAGGTGCTGGATATTGAATTCCTGCTATTCTACCACTGGGCATTGTAAACAACATCCTGGCTCAGCAAACTACTCACCCCTCAATGAAAAAATATCAGGAATCGCAGGCTCCATAGAGTGCAGATCAGAAGAACATATAAATGAGAAACTAGCATGGACTTTTATGATGCCCGTGTATGGCTATCAGAAGACAATGGCTCAGCTTGCTAGATATGCACTTTTCACTTACATCTTCTTTACCTTCAGTTATGTCTGAAGGTCTTAAATGTTCATGGTGGAAAAAAAGATCTCTTTTGCCATCCCATGACCATATTTCACCCAAAGACATCTTGGCTTTAGGAAAGCTATAAGAGGAACTGAAGCTTTTCTAGGTGCCATGAAATGACACTTGCTCTCTTACAAATACCCTCATTACCTTCTTCTTCACGGACAGCAACCCAGTATAGACACAAGGCCCCATGCCTGGGAGAAAAAAAGATGAAAGGAAGAAGTACTTACCACGAGGACAGCACTCAACCGATCACTTTGGACCTTCTGCACTTGAATGCAGGGTCCTGGCACTTGCAACCTTGAACCTCCGGGAATGTTCCCAGCATCACCATTCGGGATGCTACCATTACTAAGCCCAAGACCCACAGATGCCCTGTACAGGTAGGTATGAGTCAGTTTACCCACACCAGTGACCTCCAACACATCTGGTGGGAGATGGGAACTAGGAAGCATACGTATGCTATAGCAATACTTCTCATACTCATCAGCTGGGCAGCAGCAGTCAGCGCAGCAGCAAGTCCGGCAGCGGCACAACCGCACAATGGCAAGAAAGAGAAGGAATGCTGCAAAGATGAAGGAGACACAAGCAAGGGAAACAATCAAGTAGATGTTTGTAGCATTGAGCAGTGGTGGTGGCTCCCCATTGTCATCAAAATCTGGCAGTGCCTGGGGTAGGGTGTCAGTCAGCAGGATGCCCACAGTCACAGTAGAGGAGAGTGGCGGATCCCCGTGATCCTGGACCACTACAACTACCTTGTGCTTGAGAAAGTCGGTGGAGCGCAAGGAGCGTGTGGTGCGCAGCTCACCAGAGTGTGGTGTCAAGTGGAACAGGGTGGAGTCAGAGGAGTGGGAAATGTGATAGGAAAGCCAGGCATTCTGCGCATTGTCTTCATCATCCGCCACCACTTTGGTCACTAGGTAGTCCTCATCAGCCAGGCGGGGCACAACTTCCACTGCTATTGAACCATTCTGGCTGGTGGGGTACAGGATGGCAGGGGCATTGTCATTCTGGTCCGAGATGTAAACATTCACAGTTATGGCAGCACTCAAGGGTGGTGACCCATTGTCCTTGGCTTCCACTTGGAAATAGAAGCTCCTAAGCTGCTCAAAGTCAAAGGCACGTTTTGCATAGATGCTCCCATTGGCTAAGCTCACAGACAAAAAGCTGGCCAGGGCATTGCCTGCAACTGTGGAATTCCTGAGTATGTAAGAGACTCGTCCGTTCTCATCCATATCAGGGTCAGATGCTGAGACCTGGTAGAGAAAAGCACCAAGTGGATTGTTCTCCTCCACAAACACATCAAATGTGTCAGCACTGAAGACAGGGGGGTTATCATTCACATCAGAAATCTGCACCCAAAGGGTCTTCTGAGTGGTGATGGGTGGAGAGCCCAAGTCTGCGGCAGTGATGGTGATGTTGTACCCACTGATCAGCTCTCGATCCAGAAGCTCACTGGTGACCAGGCTGTAGTAATTTTCAAGAGAAGGCTTTAACTGGAAGGGAAGGTTATCGGGGATCTGGCAGATTACTTTCCCATTCTCCCCAGGGTCCTTATCCAAAACACTCAGCAGAGCTATCACTGTGCCAGGAACAGCATCCTCAGGAATGGGATTGGAAAGGGATGTAATTGTTATCTCTGGGCCATGATTGTTCACATCAGTGATCTCCACCAGCAGCTTAGCTGTGCTGGACATGCCAAATGCCCCATTATCCCTTGCCTCAATAAGCATCTCAAGGAGAGGTTTCTGAACAGCTAAAATGTCATTGACTGTCACCTCCCCCGTGTGTGGATGAATTAAGAACATTCGCTGCAGATCAGCAGAAGTAGTATTGCTAAAGGAATACCTGATTTCTCCATTTGAACCTTCATCTAAGTCCGTGGCATGCACTTGTACTACTAAAGTGCCACTGGGGGAGTTTTCCAAGATACTCGTCCTGTAGACTGAGTGCTCAAATTCTGGTGCATTGTCATTGGTATCCAGCACCGTCACAACAACTGGGACATCACCAGACTTCGGAGGATTCCCACCGTCTTTGGCTGTAAGGACAAGTCTGTGAATGGCTTGCTGCTCCCTGTCTAAGGCTTTCTTCAGCACCAGTTCAGGATATTTACTCCCATCCCCGCGTATTTGCATTTCCAAATGGAAATGTTCGTCAGGGCTCAGCGTGTAATTCTGGATACTGTTGGTACCTTCATCAAGATCTTGGGCATTGGGGAGTGTAAACCGTGCCCCAGGTGACAGAAACTCAGGCACATTTATATGATATTCACTTAAGGAAAAGCTGGGGGAGTTGTCATTTATGTCTAAGACTTTAAATTCCAACCTATAAAGCTCTAGAGGATTTTCTAACACGAGTTCATAATTCAGAAGACAGGGAGACTTTAATTCACAAAGCTGCTCTCTGTCTATGGGCTCGTTAACAGTCAAAGCTCCCGTGCTGGCATTTATATTAAAATATTGCTTACTTGAACTGGCGATCATGCGAAATTTCCGAGGTATAAGTGTAGCTGCATCTATTCCGAAGTCCTTTGCTATGTTCCCAACAGACACTCCACGTTCTGTTTCCTCAGCGATGGAATACACTACTTGCCCGTTCGCGGTGCAGCAAATAAGGCAGAAGAGCATTAGATAGACCTGCATTCTTCCTCCCCGGCTCAGCTCCCCGCAGACCGGCTCAGCAGGAACATCATCTAGAATTTCAGCAAACACCCCAAGTTCCCAGCGCAAAGTGAACGGGCACCGGGGCGCACCGACGGCAAGGCGAGAAGTTCGCTTCAAGCGCGAGAAGCGCCCCGGCTTCGCGGAGGCTCCGCGGCGGCTCCTCGGCTCCCACACTCCCCAAGCCGCCGGTTACCGTGCGGGGAAAGGCGGCAGCTCCTCTCCGCTGCGCCCGCCGCTCGCTATACCCGGAGCGGCAGCTCCGCGCGTCCGTTAGACGCCACCCAGAGGCCGCGGTGTCACCTGCGCCTCCTGGGGGGGGCTCGGTCGAAGGGCGATGTCTGCGCTTCCCCCGCCTCCGCTCCTCCCCTCTTATTTGTTTCTTGCTTTTTAACGCCCTGACAGAGATCCGAGAGGGCTCCGCGCATAGATGCGTTTCCGTGAAGGAGAGATGCTCCCCCCGCGCCCTCCGCCCTTCCGTCCCTCTGCTCCTTGCGGGAGAGACAGTGAGAGGGTGCGGAGCCGCACGCTGTCAGCGCACCGCGGTGGAAGAGAAACGTGTATGAGAAGTGACAGGCGTCGGCTAAACACAGAGCAGCCCAGCACAGGCAGGCTCCGGCTGAGCACAGCGTTTCCCAGAGGGGTTTTAAGAGCACAATTCAAGGAGGCAGCTGGCTCTACTCCTGTGAAACTTTAAAATAAAAGAAAGCGAGGAGGGAAGGAGAAGAAAAAAAAAGTTAGAAAAAATTAAAAATAAAAGGAAGAGAAAAGTGGGAAGAAAGAAGAAAGCCTCTTTCCTCCTTCGCCTTCTGGGCAAAGTAAATTAAAACGGATTGTTGGAGAGAAGGATGTCTCCTTCGACTCTCCCCAGCTGGATCACTCACAGCCACAGACAAGCCCTCATCCAGCCCGTCAGAGCAGGATGGGGATAGGTCAGATGGGCTGCTGCAGTGGAATTACTCTTAGAGAAGTAAATATCGGTGCCATAGAGATGCTGGATTTAGGACATGCCCAGAACTGTGGGGAGAGATGATCTGATACCACAGAGACAGTAGATAACAACTGAAAAAAATAAAATCAGATCTCTCTGCTCCCCTGACTTTTTGCACCATGGTCACTGTTTGCAACTGTGGCTGAGGAGATGGAGAAAGCATTTCCAAATATCCCCTTAGAAAACCCTCCTGCAATGACCTTCAGCAGCACTTCACACAGACTGGCTTCAAGCCCTGACAACATCTGCAGTCTCCTCCACTTTCAGCTTCCTTCTGTGAGAGCTTGTTACCATGAGATCCTGATTGCTCGAAAGCAAGAGGCTATAAATACGCGATAAGGACAAATCTTAACTCTTCATACATTCATTGTGCTTCTTCATGCAGCTGATAATTTCCAGGCAAGTGAAAAAGTACATTTCAGTTATACATATTATCAGGGCCTTTCAAAACAGGAGAAATTGGGTGCACAGCCAGAAGTTGTACATTTAATAATAATAGCAAAAAAAAAATAAAATAAATCAATACATCTGTTTACATGCTCACAACTCAGCAAAACCTCGCAGTGAGATTCCCATTCTGCCTGCACTGGAGTGAGCCTTGGTCAGTACCTGCAGACAGTATTACTTTTTCATTCTAGGCACCCCTGACAGTACTCAAGTGTTGCATCTTACTCCTACTGTGTTGATGTTCCAATAGCCCTTAGAGCTACAGGAGCTTGGGGTACACCCACCTTAATTCACACACTATGTAATTTTTTTCAGTGGACCATTGCATACAGTATACAATACACTGTATTTACAATCCACTGTATTTACTATACACTGTTTACCTCAGTGGGTTTGTCCTTGATTGCTAACTGCAGAAATCCTCAGTTCCAACCTAATTACTATAAAATTGTCATCCGAACTCTCACTATCCCAAATTT
>JAVHNF010031687.1:0-10813 GCA_034783455.1 Micropsitta finschii | reverse complement strand
GGTCTTGTGTACTTTCAATTCTGACTGCACTGTAAAATCGGATGTTAAATTTCACTAGTCAAAACACAACATTGTAAAAAAAATCAGTTAATCCAGATCATGAGTACTTTCCACACCATACATTTCAAGGTAACAGCTTGATATGACAGTGATACTAACTTCACAAAAATTCCATAGGAATAAGGATACAAATCTAGACATTCTGCCATGTTTGATCTTCAGGTTTCGAAGCACTGGGCTGACAAAGTTTGAAAGACACACTTTGTTTTAATTTATCTGACAGGCTGAAGCTAGCTACTTTCTTCAGGAAGTAGTAACTGTTTCCTAGCAATATTCTGCCTTTCTTAGTTAGGCTTGTAAACTCATTATCCTGCTAATTCTACTTCAGCTTATAGTTTTCCACCAGATGGCACACATAGCACATAATGTACCAGACATGTCTTGTGTTCATGAAGATTCCTAAAGTACCTGCTATCTGTTCTTGTGGTGTAGCATTATGAATGGATTGGTGTGGGGACATAAATCAGTAACTTTTCTGAAACTAACATTTCTTACACTGCAACGGAAATGCTACTATTACTATATCAGTATATACTGAAAGTTTCTATGTCCTTGAACCAGTAGTGCTGGGTTTTAAGTAACAAGGTTTTCTTAGAACCAGTATGCTTAGGGATTTGTTCTTTAGGCAATAACTAATTTGTTGAACTGCAATTTGAGTTAACTCTGGATTTTTATTTAGCTTCTTACTAATAAAATCTCAGCCTTCTTATCTGGTTAAAAATACATGTACCAAGATTTAAAAACTGAGTAGAACATGAGTAGTTCTTGAAGTATGCAGTGAAAATACCACCTTCATCAACTTCAACAGCTAAGGGGAGAAGGAGGGCATGAACCTACACAAATAACTTCACACAGTTTGCTTTCACTTTTGGTCTAATTATGCTTCAGCTCAGCGGTGTCTTGAGTAACTGAGTTCTCTGGCCTTGGCAAGAAATCTTGCTGGTGAACTACTCTTATCAACTATCCCTGAGTAGCAAAGAAAATGAGTCTGTGGGTTCTTGTTTTCAGTTTGCTTTTTATGAAGTGTCCTTGTTTGGTAGAGATAAGCTTGCCGTCACTGCAGCTGGTAAGAATCCTTGTCATCCATCCATGAGTCTACTTTTGCTCCTGAAAGATTGTAGTTTTCACAAAATTTCAAGTGCTAGTGGAACACTTGAAAGCTTACATGAACACTTTTGTGAAGTAGTATTAAAAAAATGCTTGACTTGTTAAGACAAGTTGGATCGTTTCCTGGTGGAACTATTCTTCATTCTGAGCTCAGAAATACTAAGGTGCTCTATTTGTTGTCTCCCATAAGCAGTTATATTCAGGAATTAAAATGTGAACATGCTGAGAACCAGGCGCTCAGTAGTCCTTGGGGCATCTAGTTTTATTTCAGGTTCTTACTGATTTGCTGGATGACTGCTTTTTAGCCAGCAGGATAAATCTGTTTGATAAGCCACAATTCCCTTCTTCTTCTGATACTACTTGTGTTGTACACACAGCTTTCTGCTTCATACACTTGAGGATGCTTAATTGTTTTGTGAAGTTCTTCTGGTAAACGTACTACAGAGCAGATTAATACTACAAGTGATTTTTGGTTTTTTTTTCCTCTCTAGTTACCGTGCTGATACTCAGACATACCAACCATACAATAAAGACTGGATAAAGGAGAAGATCTACGTCCTCCTCCGCAGGCAGGCCCAGCAAGCCAGCAAATAATGGGGACACCATCATTACATGGGCTTGGGGGAGGGCTTGGACAACAGGCGTGTACAGAGTGTAGTAGTGAACGTTTTGTATTATAGTCATCCTGTTGCCATCTTACTAAACTCTTTAGCCAGGACTGAATGTATTGTTAGAGATACAAGGATTTTGTTGGGCTTGACTTTTTTTCAGTGTAAATGGAGAAGAAAGTGTAACATCTTCAGTAGAGTTTTAATTTTTTTTTTTTCCTCTGACTAGCTGATGGTCCTACCTTATTTGAACCCCGAGGGCTGTTCACATTGTACTTTGCCACGTTCACTGTCTGTACCCTTCGGGTGGGTTTTCCAACATTCAGTTATGTCCTTGAGACAGTCTTAATGGGGAATAAAGAAGTACCCTTTCGTTAAACTTGAGTGCTGAATTTTGTGGGTTTTGCCGAACAACAAATTAAATCTTTCTTGCCTGTTTGCCAGGGAACAGGGCTCACAAGGTTACAGTGGGCTGAACCAACAGTTGTTTGCTGTATTAAAGAATGGCTCAAAGTCTGTCCTTCCAAGTTGACTTCTCTGGCCTAATGTTGACTGCTGTCTTTCCTGGAGATTTTTGGGAAGCACAGCAACCCTCTTGCACTCTAAGCTTGATCTTTATAAGAGGCATTTATAGTCAGGTGTGTCTGCTCTTGGATAGGCGATGCATAAGAGCAGGCTGAATGTATCACACCACAGACCCTATGAACCAGTCTTACTTCAGGAATAGGCAAATTGGTTTGATGGGGATCTGCCCCAAACTGCATCTTCTCTTTACAAAGGATAAGGACTTAACTGTTTGCATGCACTGCAAAATTATATCTGACACTTCAGTGTCTTGAATGTTGATGTCTCTGTAGTTTTGCTGTACTGAAAAAGCTTGGATTGGAGGACACATTAGACTGAAACACCACAGCAGGTAGAAAAGCAAGGCTGACTTGGTACTTCGTGCCTTTGCATTAGTCCAGAATTTGCCTGCTGTAGGTACAGATTGGAGTCTTAGACTGTACAAGTATACTCAACCAGGAGCAGCTGCAGGATTAATATGGTAATATTCTCTACAGTATTGTAAATGGGGAAAAAGGGTAGAATCCAAACACCTAGTATGTCCAGGAGTGGAAATACTTAATTTTTTTTAGCACATCCATAAAGCATGCCTAGCCTCCATCCAGTCAGACATATGAGCTCTCATCCATTTGCAAGGAGTATAGGGCAAGTGAGGTACTTGCCTGATTTCTGCTTGGCTTGTGGAGCCATGAACCATGCTGCATCTTTTCTAGTCATGGAATAGGCAAGTCGTCATGTAGTCACTGGACTGCCTGCTACTGATTTCAAGTTGGAGCATGACCAGAATGGTACAACTCATTTCTTGGCATGGCTACTCACTATGTAAATAGTAAGGTGAAGTTTTGTGAGCTGGCTGAGCCAATCTAACAGTTAGTTCAGTGCTGTTTAAAGACATAATGCTACTTGACACACTGTTACAAAGAAGATGCTGGGTGTTGGGGAGGAAGACAGTAACACTGCTGAGCAGCATCAAAAGGCAGGGTCTTTGAGAATAAGGTCAAGTGTGTTAGGTGCTGCTGTAGAAAATGGTAGATAAATTGTTACACATAAAGGACCAGTTTATCTAGTGTTATATGTTCCTGCCCATCAGTAATGTACTGTGGCAGGGGGTAACCCCACCAGGATTAGATTTTACATTGTATTTGACACCACAGTAATAACAGGATTAGTTTCTTATAGGAATCCCACTCTGCAGCGTCTTTCAGTATGCTGAAGTGGGATTGTGAAAAGCAAAAAATGAGTTTGCATTCCTGCTTTGAGGGTGAAATAAGCTGTGGAGTTAAAATACTTGTCTACAGCTTCTTCCATTGTCACATTCTTTTAAAATAGACTGAAATCATGACATCTGTCACAGTACATCATAAGCACAGCAGGAAAGCAGCATTCTTATTGCTACATCAGCCTGTTTTTATGCTTAACACCACTGTCGCATACACTGGGGAAAAACAAAAGTGTAAATAGTATCAAGACCACCTTGTTACATTTCTTAGTAACTAATACATGTGCTTGGAAGAACCAGATTTTTCACTTGCATTAGAAATCAGTAAGAAAGTTGCAAGATTGCTGGTTGTGATCTCATTTCCATATGCCAAGTAATGTGCTAGCTTGTGATACACTGAAAGCAAGGGTGCTTCTTAAGATGACTTGCTTTCAAGAGGTAGGAGGGGAATGCTCCAGCTACTTTCCTTTAGAGTACATAAACAGTTACGTACATTTGCAATTCCCACTGAGCAATGGCCTGATTGTACTGAAACTCAGCTATGCTGAAAACTCTAAACAACCCATCAAGAAAGATAATAAACAGAAAAATTCAGGGCAGCTGGATTACAAGTACGAAGTAATTTCAAGCTCCTGTTTTTCAACTGCTATGAAACTGTTAAGTTTCACAGACTGTGCTAGACCAATGGGGAGCACTGAAACAAATAAAATATACATTCTTTATCTTACCATTATGATGGGAGAGGGGGAGTATTTGGGAAGCCAGGAAGCATCAATTCTCCAGCAGGAGATGGGGGATGGCTAAGGCTAGTAACAGTCTCAGATTCAGCATCTGAATTGCTTACCTTTGGTACCCACTCCCTTGAAATCTGAGAGTATTGACTTCAGCATTTCTCTCAATGAAGTGATAGATAACTTGTACTACCTCTGCATAAACTGCAAATCTGTTGAAATAGAAGAATACTTTCGAGCTCTGCCATATAAGTCAATTTTCTCAGGTTTTCTACACTCAATATTGTCTGCTACAATCTGACTTAGCATTGGCTGGGTATAAGGTACCATTCACTGAAACAGCAGGAGAGTGAATTTGCCACTAGAATACACTGAATGGAGATGTTTGGGTTTGTGTAGTACAAGGCAGCTCTCTATTCCGACCATTAATAAATGGCTCATTCTCACTGTGTCTGAAAAGGACTAAAGTTAAAGTAAGACCCATCTGGATTCATTACAGGGAAACGTCAGATTCTAGCAATTAGTTTTCTCATTACTGTAATCTGAACTACACGTGTGCGAACAGTTTATCTGGATGATGTTTGGGCACAGCTCCAATTTATAGGTTTTATTCCTACTGTTTGTGCTGAATTTGCATACTGCACACAAGTAAAACTTGCATGTTGCATATCCCAGCTCAGTGCCATCCTTGGTGGAGTATTAGCAAGGGTTTTGTTACTAGTCTTAAACACACCCTAGTTGACCTGCCCTTGCAACCCCTGCACTGTCTCCATAGTCCTTCCAACTAAGACTGTTCCTACATGCTGTCATCTTCACATCAGCCTTCAGTGACATACATACAACTTCTGGAACAATGTGTGCCTGCAGTATGCCTTGTGTTTGTGCCATGTATGTCAACCAGATCTGGAGAAGGGAAAAAATTGGCCTGTGTACTTAAGAGGCTGTGTTTCTGGACTGCAACTGGCTAAATATGACACTTGTGTGGCCCAGATCTCTAATGCACCACTGCTTCTATATAATCTAGTGTGTTTAATTCCTCTTCAGGGAGCTCCTGCATCATCCTGTTGACTGTGCAGGAAACAGGCTCCTAAGTTTAAATTATTACCTTCTTAGTTACCAATGGCATTGGGTTTCACACACTCCCAACAGAAGCCTGCTGGCCCTGAGAGGTTGGGGAATACCCATCCTTAGAGGTGTCCAAGACCTGACTAGATACCAGACTGAATGACCTGCTCTGTTTAGACGTGCCTTGAGCAGGACTGGACTAGATGACTTCTGGAGTTCTTTTCCAACCCAAGCTATCCATCATTCTACTGGACACACTATCTAAACATCCCATGTTATGACAAATGGGAAACTTGAGCTTTGAATCCCTGCTATGACTAATTTTGTGCAAGCATTTAAACTCTGTGTTCCCCAGGCCACCTAGAACAGTGCTGCAAATGGTAGACTATCAAGTACTCATGAGTGGACTTGCATGACACAACATTCTTACTCTACCAGGCTGCAGACCCCAGTGACAAAGATGGGGTACAGAACAGCCAGATGTGATACTGTTCTGATACTCTTACTGAGAATAATGCCTTGTCATAGAGGTTTAGTCCTGAGAGGTCATCAGGCCTGCCACCCAGAAGCAACCCCTGTGCCCACCCTTTCCAGCCCTCAATAAATTAAAAGAAATAATCTGTATAAGAGATAAAAGGCCTCAGCAATCTGTGCTGTACTGATAGGGAAAGCTCAAGGACATTGCAAAATACTAGGGGAAGGTAAGAAACAGGCCATGCATGACAATGGAGGGAAAAGCAATCACATCTGTGCCCCTGCCTCCACCCCAGTGCCTCCTAATCTCACCAGGAACCAAAAGCATCCTAATGCAGTATCTATCTTGTACTTGCTGGTTAAAGTCAGCACTACTAGGACGAGAAATAAACCTTGTTCCACATTTCATTTTTAGCTATGCCTCCTCTCAGGTTCTGAGCAGGAAGAGGGGAGGAGGAAAGAAATCTCTCAATAAATTAACTTGGTCTCCAAGGGAATTCTTAGCTTGCACATCTATTCCACTGTAACACTGGAGTGTAGCAGAAGCATCGAGACAACCAGAGTATAGCAAGCAGAGTTAGCATTCTTCTCTTTAGAGAAGAGAATTCTTATTAAAATTCTTATTAAAATTCTGTATTTTTCAAATACAGAATTTTTTCTTCTCCATGCTCATCGTGTCTAAAATTTTACCCAGTGCTTTCATTGCCTGGCTTGTAGTGCTCTTCCAGAGCACACTTTTCAGCTAATTAGTATCCTTCTAAATCCTAGGCCAAATAAGTTTAATTTCAATTTCTATCCACTTTGTGCTAGTAGCATCTTTTTATATTTTCTCCAAGTACTTCTCCTCTCATCTCCCAGGAAAAGCAATCATTGGCCATCTCAATTTTGCTAGATTAGTAACTTGTGTTTGGTAGTTTCTTCCTGTACAACAAGTTGTCTCCTTCTCGTCCTAGCAGTTTTCTTCAGCATTTCCTGTCTTAAGTTTGTCTTTGATTGAACATAGTTATCATCCTGGGCACCTGCAGCTCTAAATTGAGTTTACCAATCTTTCATACTGTAGTAATGATATCTCCTTTGTCTTAACCAGGAATGAATCATTTAATGCCTCCTAAAATAGCATGTAGTTTTTTTCATGTTTACAACACAATTGTTCAGTGCTCACACAGTTCACCCTCTATCCCTTTCCTCTATCATCTTCAAGTAAAAGCACTCATTATTCACACAAAATGAAATAACTTCAGCTAGAAAGTTTGAGAAAGAGACATGAGAATAACCAAGCATTTGATCTTAACGAAGACCTCACCTTGGGTATTCTGGAGAGCTCAGATCCTGTCTGAAATGAGCAGAGCAGGGGCTGCATTAACCACAAAACTGTGTTGCTCTGTTTCGTGACAGAAAGGCACCCAAATCAGGTCAGCCGTAGCTTCAGGAAGTATTTCCCTTCTGAAAACACCAAATAAAAATAGGGGCCTACCTCCATCTTACAATTAATGGGCTAATCATCTTGATAGCATGTTGCATAATCTAGAGACCTCCCTGTTCAGCATGATGGCTCCTGTCTTCCTCCTCAAACCCCATTCTCCCTATGTACAGGAAGCATAGGGACCTCACTTGGAGTCCCAGATTCCTCCTGTGAAGAAAGAGCAGCCAACAGAATTTTTATCAACCTCCTCCTGCCCCCAACATATATTACATATATTTTAAACTGTTTCTGTAGAAAATTCATAACTACCTCCACGCAAGTAGTCATTAGAAGTTAGATATCACTTAAATCTAGTTGCAGAGAGAGTGGAGGTCCAGCCTCAGAAGTGTTTGGCAGGTAATTCAGATTGAAAAAACTACCTGTGTGACTTTGTCCAAGCTCTCTTTTGGCTCCTGGAATAATGTTAGAGTAAAATGCAGGTTCCAGGCTAATACCAGCTGAACAGCTTAATGCTGAGCACTTTGGTCCAATTCCCCCTTTCCCTCTTTACGCATGCATTAACTTGATATTTCCTGCCCTACCTTCCATCAAAACCTGACACCTACCCTAACTAATAACAAGTCGTGCTAATTAGTCAGTGCAGAAGATCCTCTGAAAACTGGAACACACCCCTCTTCCTATTTACTTAGAATAAGCCCCATAAAGAGAAGTCCATTAATGGTTGTTAAATGCAAGGATGCCATCTGTGGCTGAGGATGTCAAAGTATGAGAAGTTTCTGGGAGCCTTTGGAGTGATTTGCAAGAGCAGCACAATGCAATTGCCCTTTTCTTACATTTTCTCCTAGACACTTGGTGTGGACCATTGACAGAAACAGGCTAATGGACTGGATGGCACTTTTATCCAATCCAACACACATAAGCACTCTGTGTTGGATTTTTTTTTTGTTACTTGACTAAAGCTTTCCACAGATGTTTGGCAGGGCAGATGAAAGTGTCCCTGCAGACCTAAGGTAGATAAGGAATTGCAACAGCATCTTTCCCATATATTTTCCACATATTTTCCTCATTGTTTTCACAAATTCAGTGTTTTCACCATGGTGTCATGAGAATGGGAGAAGTGGAGAGATGATGTAACTCTAGCTGATGTAGTTATTGTTTAGAAGCTGCTTACTCATGGGCTTCATGAAGACCCAGAAAATGCTTGCCCCAGAAATGCACCTGAAATATCTACTTTATGGCATGGAATGTTTTTTAAAGTGACTCCTAACATAGTAGATAACTTCTTTTGTAAACTTAAATGTAATGAATAATACTAATTTAGCAATATCCATGTTTCTTTGAAGTCTAATGCTTCACCACTCTTGCAATTACTCTCCAGATGAGTTCTAGGGGCCTTGGCAATTGCTTGCTGATGCTATTTTGATCCTATGCCCTAGGAGTATAAGCTCAGTTACTGAAACTCCATCTGAGTCCCTTTAATGAACTACATGAATTAGAGCCCTGCAATAAAGCCCAATTAGAAATGAGAGCACAGAGAATATTGATCCCCTTAAAGCCTTCAGGGTCTGCTTGGTCACTCATCGCTACAGCCAACACTAAGCCTTTCCTGACAGTTCCCTTCATTAGCTTGCTGGGATTATGGTCAGAATAAGACTTGATTGAACAGATCAGCTGGTGGGAGCCCTGGGGTATGAGGGGCTGCCCTCAAATAACCCTTCTCACACCTGCTTGCAGTCCTCTGGGTCAGGTTTTATTACTCTCTAATTCAGAAGAAATTTCTACAGCAGTGCTTGCTTTTCCTCTGAGCAACACCAAAAAAGCCCTTTGAGATTTTGTAATCTGTTTTACTAATGGGCATGGTGTCTAGAGGTTCTGAGTTCACAGAGGTCACTGATGACAGCATTATCATGCACAGCACTCCCATTTAAGGGTGCCAGTAACTCCAGCAACTCAAGACCTTCAGCCTTCTTGGCAGTATATTACAGGATAAAGAATCCTCATGGTAATTATTTAAATGAGACATTTGAATACGAACTTTGAGAAGTGTGCATTAAGAGGGATGTATGGAATCCTAGCCAAAACATAGGTCTCAAAGTCAGATGATTTCAGACTCTCTCCCAGGCTGTATCCCAGATGATGTGTGGAGTCCATACAGCCCAGATCCAAATGGTGTAGGTGGATTTGAATCGTTAGCTTTCACACTGGAATCCATAAAGCTTCTATTCAGCTGTTGTCCAAAGCTGGATTCACTTCAAACATGTACATCTCAGTCTTCACAGCTCAGGATCTGCTCCAGCACTAACCCAGAAGTGCTTTAGTCTCATCTGTATTCAGACCATCTCTGTGAGCAGGTGCTAAGGGAACTCTTAAACAAGGTGTTCCTCCATTGCCCTTGGTAAGCCTTCTGAGAGCACAGCCATTGTGAATCAACACAAAAATAAAAGAACAGTCACTGCTTTCTCTATTTCACCAAGCTGTATAGGCTTCCCTGGGGTTGGCAGGAGGGAGTAGAAGGCAAAACAGAGGGGCTTATGGTGAGGCTCTCTTGAAATCCTTGGTAGGAATATCTGAGGATGACCTGCACCAGAAGGAAAGTAATTAGGGTTTTATAGCAGCAGCTGGGGCATGTGCATGGCAGGAAGGTCCTGCATGCCAGGCACTGCTCCAAATGCTGTTCATGAACTTGAAATTAAACAGTTACAGAATAAAAATACAAAGTGATTCCCGAAGCAGTCTCAGGCTCCAGGCCTTGCTCCAGGGACAGAAAACTCATTCAAGAGTGGTTCAACACTAGCGTAGAACCACACACACCCTTTGTCCAAATGAAGCTTTATTATCATGCAAGGCATGAAGTAGAGCAGCTTTAGCAGGCAGAGCCCTGCTCATCAGCGCTAAGCTCATCTCTGATTTGGGGACCTGGCTTAGGCTGGTGCCAGGTTGGTGTTGTTCACTGACACTGTTTTTAATGAGATCAGAATTAAACTGAGATGGGGAAAAGAGAAGAGTTTCACAGAAATCCAGACCCCTGCTCTCAGGCCAAATGATCTGTGCTCAAGAGCTTCCCCAAGCTCTTCAGCATCAGCTCAGCACTGGCAGGCACCTGCCAAACTCCTGCCAACAGAGTTTAGAGTAAACAGAGGTGATGTGTGACACCTTAAATATTGCTAATGAGCATCAGGTGTTTGCAGGGGAAAATAGCTCCTCGACTTAGATATGGTAATTATTTTAAAGATCTATTTAGCATTTAGATTGCTTAAGGGGGAAAGAGCTTGGAGCTCTTGATTGCCTTGAAAAATGCTTCAGTATTAAGTGGGTCTCTTTGAACACTGCTTTCATCTACTCAGACAGAAAGCAGAGGTGACACTTCAGCTTGGGATAATTAAAGGGACTTTGACATCATTTGGTTGTCCTTGTCAACAGAATTATAACAGGCAGCCTCTACTTAAAAAACCCACAACAAACTTTGCACAAAAGCATTTAAGAAAGTTAAAATACAAATAATGGAAACATGCTGCACTGAAGCCTTGAGAGGAGCCATGCCAGACCCAGCCTAAACACTCAC
>JAVHNF010031679.1:0-15128 GCA_034783455.1 Micropsitta finschii | reverse complement strand
TGTCCTTGCCCTTGGCAGGGGGGTTGGAACTAGATGATCTTAAGGTCCTTTCCAACCCTAACTATTCTATGATTCTACGAGTCTAGTATTAGTAGCATCAAAAAGGAGAATTTCTTCTCCTTTATCCTCTTAATCTGTTTATACATAATCAGGCAGACATTAACAGACAAGAAAAACTTACTTGAAATCTCTGTCACTATCTTGCAAAGGATGTAACATTAATAAGCAAATCCATCTGCAACATAAATGCATCTTGCTGGACCTCCTACAGTCTCTTGGTAAGGAGTTTAGAATAGGTAGACAGATCTATGATGAAAACGTGAATCACAAGTAGAAAAATCTTCCTTCTCAGCTTGGCCAAAAGAGGAAATTTTATTTGTTTTCATTTTCATCCTTAGATATTCCTATCTGCTCTAGTTGGATGGGATAGAAATAAAGTAACTGTATGTGATGGAAAGAACCAGTGTACTGATCCATTTTGGTTATTGAACAGTCTAAACTAATAGGTGCATCTGAAATTATGAGGAAAAAAATTGACCAAAAACTTGCCCATAATGAACAGGCTTTTAAGTGGGCTGCTCCCACTGTTGAAAATATTATATTTCACTGTCTCCACAGCTGTAGCTTCCTTCTCCCTGTTTGATTTTTTTTGTTTGTTTGCTTGTTTGAATTAAATAACTGAATTTAATTAATGAATTAAAATATAGAGAACATCTGTATGTTAAAAAATATCTTTCATTACAATTCAAAACTATTAAAAATCTGACAAGATGTGCCACACTATGCCATTAGAAATAGAAACATATAGCATAGAAGAAATGTGCTTTCAACTCCAAGGTTTCCAGGCCCATAAAAACTTCACCAAGGGTGTAATTATTTCAATGGAAGCTTGTCACCAATACTAAACACACTGATTGTGATGACAGAGTTTCCTCAACAATTTCAATAAAAGCAACCAAAATGCAGTTGCATTTACCAACTTGCAAGTCACAATTGTTTGAATATTAATAATATCTAAATTGTAGACAACATGCACTTTTGGGGAAACGCAGTCATTTGTTTATAGAGTATGAATACAGAAATGCCAAGTTTTGTCATCAAAGAATAACAATTCATTGTTAAGCCTGACCAGCAAGCTGCCAAATAAAGCTCAATTTTAGGGCCTGCCTGAGAACATTCTAGTGATTAAATTCTGTTATCATTTTAATTTCTTCCATTTTCAAACCTTCCTTTCAGAAAAAAATGCAATATCAACCAATCAATACATATAACTGAAAACATGAGAAAGCAATAAAATCCAGTTACTGCTGTCATATTGCTACTAAGAGAAGCAAAATTCTGTGATGGATAAGCAAAACATTATGTTTTCATGACACTGCCTTGATAAGAATTCCACCACAGATTTTCCAGTTTAACCAAATCTCTTCTTACCCAGATTCCCAGAAAATGCTTGTACAGGCAAATATTTGGGCACAAAAAATTAAATACTGGAAATCTTATAAGGCAGAAGGTTTTACGAGATTTCCAGGGTAGTTCAGTCTGTATAAATAACATGGGTTTATTTGGAACCATATCCAAACCAAAACTCCAAACAATTTAATAGTGACTATTTTAGTCACACATAACAGTAAACAAACAATTAAGCCTTGGAGATATAACGACATTCCTGTTCTGTGATATTTTTGTTGCCATAAAAGATTATAAAACTTATTTCACTTTAGCGCACAGGAATGTAATCAGACATACACACGTACATATTTATTTCTTTGTAGTTAGACTTCATTAGAAGCACAGCATCCATTTAGTGTTAGAAAGTACTAAAAGAAATTGTTCCAACTATGATTCATCATACACTGAGTGTTTCGCAAATTGGCATATGAAATTAATTATACCATTTCCTTTTTATTGCCAAGTTTACTTTAAAGTAACGTATAAAAAGATGGAAAGAATTACATCACTGATGGCTACCAGTTAAGTCTCTAAAGCACTAATTTAGTTTTCACTTTACATGATCTCTAACATTCACTTTTTTCACTTCTATTTTTTAGTAGAACAACTGAAATGAATAGTTAAAGGTTCTGAAGAATAAGATGCTGGCCACCAACAAATCTTTCCATGTTTAAACAAGCTTTTAGCATGTACTCCCACAGCAGTAATTCAAAAGCATCTGAAACTGAGATATCTGCTGCAGTAGGTTTTCCTTAAGGAATTCTGATAAGTTTAAAGTACCTTTTCTGTGACATTTGCAACAGATATTGTGATTAATTTGGCAGCTGCACAGTGACAAAGATTTGAGGACAGGCACAAAAGGAGATGCATACCTTTCTGAATTTAAGGTTTAAAAAGCCCTACTTGTGTGCTGTGCAACATAAAGAGTAAATATGGATTCTTCTGCCTTCCCTCTATTTTTCTTACTTTTTTTAAAAAAAAAAAAAAAATCCTCAGATACAAATTAAGTAAAACACAAAATCAGTACTCCTTGCAAATATTAGGACTTGAGGACATTTAAATCATGGGCAAACAAATTTAAACAACATAAATGCAAATTTGTCAAAGTTCTTAACTGAGATGTATTTCGTGAAAAAACAAACCTTCTGGTTTTAAATTTCTATTTTATATTTATTTGGAAGCATGGTTTTTCTTCTATACAATCCACTTGATAGAGTAAAATACAGTCTTCTCTCAACAAACCCTGTTTCTGTCTTGCATAGAAAAAATATCTTGTGCTCCTTCCTCCAACTCTTCCTCCTAAAGAACTGAAAGTCTGCTTCTTCAACACCGTGCTCTGTTTTGGGATCTGTAGAATTACTCTAACGTAAGCAAAGGCCCCCAGAAGCTTATACAACAGTCTATACTCTCTTTTTCAGACCTAAATGGACAGGAAGCAGCCACAGTATGTTTATTATGAAAGCTCTGTGCCCTACTGGCTGTGTGAACATTGAAAGAAAGAAGAAAGAATTTTACCTGCTGCCTTGGAAATATAAAAAAGAGGAATGTGACTGTGCAGCAGGTTATTAACTACCTCATCCTGGCATCAGAAAATAGAAGATGTGGATACAGCTAACTCCAAATTGTTGGAGCCTTTCTGGTATTACATAATTTTCATCAGCTACAGAAAACTAATTGCTTGAGGTTTTCTGTTGGTCTTTTTGTTTTGTTCTGTGTTCTAGTGCTAAGGCTCTGACCAGGGATTATAACCATTTTAAGGAGGCTTAAAAATTTCACACAAATAGCAGTGATTATCTTTGCTTCCACAAAGAATTAGGGTTTGGAGTTATTTTCAGCAAATACGCAGCACTCTATTTGCTTATGCCCTTAATCTCTAGAGAGTTAAGCAACCAAAGAATGGTTTGTCAGAAAATGGGATGGAAACCTTTTCTTCATTGGATTTTTGTGTAAAGTGCTTCATAGGTACAGAATAATACAGAAATTATGTGTTACTTACTTATCTAATAATTAAGCAATAATTTGACTGAAGCAATAAAAGATACCATTGCTTTTTGAAAACATGGTACCTTTTATTCAAAATTTATTTCCTCACAAAACCAGATCTTCTAAGGAATACCCTGATGAGGTCAGATTCTCACTAGACAAAATCTTGGCCAGCATATCCATGCTGTTCCATGTGGTTTTAATCATCTGAGTCAGTAACATATTCAACTAGCTTACATTATGCAAGATTTGTACAAAAGCCTGATGTCTGTTCAGAGAGATGGTAGAATCTGAGGCTGAGAACAGTGACTCCATTTCAGGTCCTGCAGAGTTACAAACCTAAAACTTGGTGGGATATTAACTGAAATAAGTGGTTACATGTGCCACATACTGCCAATGTCAAAGATTATAGGTCATGGCTATGCAACAGTCGTAAGGATAATTAACAGTACATTTCAACATGTCACAGTAAGGAGGACATGCCAGATGAAAAAGGATCAAGTGGACTGTCTCTGCAATAGATGCAAATGCTGATGAACCTGTTATCTGACTTCAAGTCTTGTACTTTTCTTACCATAATCTATATTTGACATCGAGTTTAATGTTATCAATGAGAGTTTCATTATAAATACCAAAGTAAGCAGATTCATATCTAAATTAGATAGATACAAATTAGGAAAAAAAAAATAATTAGAAAGATTGCAAAAAAAAAAAAAAATGTTCTCAATAATGAAAAGGTACATCAGAAAAACAAAAGATGACAGTTGCAAACCAGATGCAGATGCATGCCAAACATGGGTGCACGAAGTTTCTTCTTGGTTTTACAAAACACTGCTGAGTTGAATGGAGCTTCACGTAACATAAATGAAGAAAAAAAAATCTCTTCTGTCATAAAAGGAAGAATACAAAAAACACCAAATGACAGAGCAGGGAAGCATCTGCATTAACAATTTCAATAATGACAGCAGATGAATTTTACTCATCTGCCAAGAACTGCTTAAAATGTAATGGTCTCCTGAGAAGCTACCCAGCACTATGACTTCTCTTGAAACTGCTACTTGGCAAGTCTTCCTGAGTTTCACATCTATTGTACCACTCACTAAATAAATTACAGCAACACAAAAAATATTATAGTAGAAGAGATCTTCTTTTAATTAAAATAGAAAATTAATGAAAGCTGTACTCTATCAGCACCAGGAAAGCAGTGTAGTGATAAGACCAAATACAGGAAACAAAAGTCAAATAGCATTAAAACAAGGCATAGTACAACAAAAGACTTACTTTACTTCTACTTGGCCAACATTAACTAATAAATTTCCTATGATTTAACAAAGTTTCTTTCAACTGATTCAGACGCAAAGGTAGAGCCAAGGGTATTGGTTTAAGAAGAACAAAGATCTAGTGTGAAATAGCTAGATTTATACTTCAACATTTAGCTGTCTAAATAAATTGCACTCAAGACAAGGAAAAGCTTGCGAAACTAATTTAAGTAAATGAGAAAACTTACTTCATGTTCAGAATATTGCTTCCAACTTTTTAATTTCCACTGTCAAACTTTTTTCAGCCACACCACATAAGTACACTGATTTAAATTATGATCATAAAAAAAAAAGGTTTTCAGTTATGTTACCTGTCACTAGCACAGTTAGTAGTTGCTGTCCAGTCATGCTGAGGGTTGACTAGGATGCCCCAGGAGAGAAACACGGAGGTTGGGGTGAGAGTGCCAACTACCAGCTGCAGAGGCTTTTGATTCTTGGTCCGACCTACATAAGAAACATATAGTTCCAACTAAAAGTTAGTTTTTTTCTCCTGCATTGTGTAGGGTAAAGTTTTTGCAGTATGCTTAGCATAAGAATAAGCTGTATGCAGATTAAGTTTGAAGCTCTTGCTGTCTCGGACTGCATCACAGAAAGCATTGCACAGAGTTTAGGGCATCAGGGAGTCTCTCTTTGAATGTGACAGAAATAGTAACTTCTTGGCAGGATTCTTAGTAGCACTGAAATTACTTCCACAGGTAAGTCATGCTTTTTATAACATTCTTCATCAAGCGTAAAATTGAACCTACAAAAATTCTTTTCCTTTTAATTCTAGGCAGATCTGAATTAGTGTATGGATTTAGGGGCCTTTTATTCTTTTAGTCACCTACTACACTGAAAATGTTCAGCTTTTGCATGATACTTAACTTTACCTTTGCTTTGTATGAAGTAGCACAACTCTCATACAGAGAAAGAACTTTCTTTAAAGAAAATTCAAAAGCTAAGATTTGGAAATGAAGAAATTATCTAGAGCAACTATTTTGAACCTGTAGTTTGTAGACTGCTACAAACCCAAGGAGAGCCTATGGTGTTTGGAAGATGATGAATTAAAGGAAATTCCTATATTCTTCACAACACATTACATATCTCAAAAATCTAAGTATCTGTACCACCTCAAAATGTACAGGTGACCACAAATCCCCTAAAAGTTTATAAGTCACTGATCTAAGGGTTATATTTTTTACTGTTGTGAAACAGATCTGACTTTCTTTTCATGCCTTTTGAACCGTAGTAGCTTTTCATTTAACATGCCCCAGTGAATGTCTGATTTGCACTTTCAACCAATGCATAAGTGTGCATTTAGAAATTTTAACCATGGGTTTTTTTACTTGATATTGATAATGAGTATGTTGACACAAACACCCCCCACACACACACCAAAACAAACAAAATAAAGCACTTTCTACCATTTGAAATACTGTGAAACATATGATATTTTCAGAAGAACAAATGCCCCAAAAGTTTTCTTGTTTTCAGGACTAGTGCCTATCCTGTTTCTCCATTTTTAAAGAAAAAGTAAAACCAAACCACTTGGTCATTCAGCAAACTGTCTGGCAAATCTGCTATCTATAGCAAAATCCCTTTCTTGATCACTTGTTGAGGAAACATGGAAAATATGTGAAGTTTAAGGAAAATAAAACCCAAGCTCTCATATAACTTGAAATCATACTGGCTTTTGGGAGGACCTATATATGATTTTGATTATGACTTACTACGCCATTAATTCCCAGTTAGAGACTGCAACGATTTATACACTGTAAAACCAGGAATTACCTTGGTGATCATCTATGCTGATCTGTATGAATACAAAACATACAACTGCTCTGTATTAATCACAGTATGAACTAGAGTGTCTCTTCCACAAATGCAACCAGTTTTCATTTGTAAATTTAAAATTGCAGCAACTCAGAATCTACTACAATTCTTGGTAATTTTCCCAGTGTAACTATTCTCACTACTAAAAAGACTTGCTGTATATGTAGCTAGCATTAAAGCAACATCTTACATCTTTGCCTGCTGGACTGAAAAGTCAGTTACCTGAATCCTGTTCCACAAATCAGTTTCTGTTGACTGAGGATACAAAAATTAATATCCAAATGGGGCGAAGGGGGGGAAGGGAAGATTTGTTTTGTTTTGGTTCATTTTTTGTGTTTTTTTTTTGTTTGTTTGTTTGTTTTGTTTTGTTTTGTTTTTTTGTATTTTTGTTTTTATATATGTGTGTGTATAGATACATATATATATGTTGCATCTTAAAACCGATTCACCTTTCAAAATCTTTCCAGACATACAGTTTTACATCTGGCCAAGAGCAAGAAATTAATTCCAAGCAGTTACTGGGAACTAGAAAAAGGTCATCTAGTCCAACCTCCACGCAATGAGCAGGGACATCTTCAACTAGATCAGGTTGCTCAGAGCCCTATCCAACCTGACCTTGAATGTTTCCAGGGCTGGGGCATTTACAGCCTCTCTATAGCCCCTTTCAGTGTTTCACCACCCCCACAGTAAAAAAAATTCTTCCTTATATCTAGCCTGAATCTCCTCTCTTTAAGTTTAAAAGCTAAAACAGGCCCTGCTAAATACTATAATCATATACACATATCAGTTTATTCTTTGCAACAGTCCAGTGATCCTGACAGTCATCTCCATATTAAAATAAGAATTAAAATCTAACAATATTAACAACATGATTGAGATAATACAGAAAGTCTTTGGAACAGATGAGAATCAAATCCAGATTTCTACTCTGCTACGTACAGTTTAAGCTAGAAACATCCCACTTTCCTTAACTTAATGCATCAGCAAACTTAGTAGTAATACTGACTTACAGATATATACATATATGTATACACACACACACAGAGGCACACACACATTACCATTTTCCAATGAGAAACAAAGAGCACTAACATGTCCATGGATGAAGAAATCCTTACTGGTACCTTAGCAAGACTAGCTTCAGTACACCAGATCACTGTATGCAAAACTTACCTTTTTTTGCATGCACTTGTGACCTCTTTAAACATCAGAAATTAGTATTCTAAATTCAGTTCTCATTTGTAATAACTTTTTACAAGAACAATCTTTAGATACCTCTTCATATTTTGAACATCACATGTTTGACTAATTACTAACTAGGAAATACTGTCCTACATTTTACCTTCCTGCTTATGGAATTTGTGCATCCCAGTCAAGCATCTACAGTTACTAATATCTTTTCAAAGAAACACGGTAAAAGATTCTGTTTTTCTTCAACTACTTTAAGAAAGATATGCAGTAATGGTAAAATACCTGAACAAGATTTCTTGTTACTTGAAACACGTGCTGGTCTTACTGAAACCAAATACCGTGGCTCAGCATCTGTAAATGAAGAAAGCAGCAATTAGTACAGGCTTGCTATTTATTTAAGAAAGGCATTAACCTATAATTAATAAGTCCAATATTCAGTCAATGCTTGACACATTATCCAATCTTTGTGATTTCCAGGCATGTTTGCTTTAAGCTTATTGGCCAATCATTCAGAAATACTCTAGCATTAGGAAAAATAATACACCCATGCACAAAAGATTTGGCAGTTCTTTTTGACTGGAACACAACAAACAGGTGAACATGGCGGGACATACATGTAACACTTCAACTCAAACACTATGTGGAAAGGGAATGGGAATAAAAACCCAGATGAAGAGGAAGACATCACAGAATCACAGAATGGTTTGGGTTGGAAAGGACTTTAAGATCATCTAGTTCCGATCCTCTGCCCTGGGCAGGGACACCTCACCCTAGACCATGTTGCCCAAGGCTCTGTGAAACCTGGCCTTGAACACTGTCAGGGATGGAACATTTACCACTTCTTTGAGCAACCTGTTCCAGTGCCTCAGCACCCTCACAGTAAAATGATACCAAAATAGAAAAGCAAAATGTGTAAAGTAATAAGTGGGCAAAGCCTAAAGAGTACAACCAGAGATATCTACTCTCCTGACAGGAGCTGGAGGAACTTCTACAATATTTTCTATACCCTGTTTCAAGCTATATACCTTAGATTTCCTGTTGTAAGGTTGTAAGTAAGCAAGTTCTCAGTAAAGAGCTGTCCTATTGTAAAAAGAATAGATGATATTTTAGGTGTGCATACACCAAGAGACCAATACTAAAGAACTCAAGATTTGCATGATAGTCTGATCGCAGGAAACACCACAATGTCAGAGGTGTTTAGCACAATCTCCAAATCGGTTACTGGCTTATTTTGTAATTAGGTTTACATACTTCTTCCAGGGACAATTTAGGAGATTAATTAAACTGTTAGGTGCTTTGACAGTTTTGAATACTCTTTATGAAAGAAAAATTATTACTAACATTTAAGAGCAAGGGACTTATATTTGTGTAAAACCCACAGAGGGCTGTGACTTTGAAATCTCTGGGTACTGTTACATTAGAAATAATGATGCATGCAATAGGATAGCAACAATTTAAGTGATTTTCTTATTCGATAAATTAATCTCAGAGACAAATTGCATTTTTCAGACTTTCTGACATTTACATTTCTTTTAATTTTACCCCCTATTAAATTTCTCCCAGGAAAAATGAGCCTTTGCAAAATTGTTTTAAAATTAATTAAAATAATAATTTAAATTATTATATCTATCTTAACTCCTGTCCAAATGTATTTGTGCCACTTCCCATAAGAGGTTCAACTGCTTCACTTCAAAAAGCTAACAGAAATGACTGTATTACACAGCAGAGAAAAAAAAAAAAAGCGCCAAAACAAAACCAGCCCTACCAAAGAAGAATTTTTGCATGTAAATTCATTCTCATGGGAATGGCCTCAGTTTCTTTAAAAGTACACAAGAACTGCAGCCATTCTAAAGGATGCTAGGTGGGTGTCAGTGTGAATCAGCTTGGAAAATTTCTGGCTATACTAATCTTCATATTAAATAATGAAGTGAAGTAAATCGAGTTTTATACGAACTCTTAACACATTTCAGAGACATTGAATGCAATTTGGATAACTTGAGCACATTGTGATAAGAGGCCGCAACCTCAGATACATTCCTGTTTCTGGCAATGAAAGGCACATAACTTCACCCTGCAGCTTAAAATAAGAAATGTTTTGATTAAAATGATGGTGATTTTAGTTGAGATGGTGATTTTAGTTTGGGGAATTCATCTTTAGTAATATCTTATGCTTGACATCAGATGTCAGAAATTTTTGCCCTTCTGAACTATTTAAAACCCAGCTCTATTCTCACTGAAGAAAGAGTAACACTAACAGTTATAAGAGCTTCCAAAGATATATCCATGGGCAGAATTTGGCTTACCATATATTCATCAGAACTACTTTAGCTATGGTTTTTTTTCTAAGAAAAGGTTACTCTGTGTAAAATTCCTATATCTAGTTTAGACACATATATTTTCATCTGCATCTATGGATGAGAGATTGGATTTCCTGTCTATCTCAGTGTAACAGATACCTTGAAGTCTACCAATTAAACAGAACCACTGAGAAATCATTCCATTTTTTATTAAATTCAGAAGCCCACTGAGTTTTCACACTGTTTGGTCCCCTTGCTAAGAAATATATGAGTTGATCACCACCACAACATGGAAATCACTGGATGCTACCACAACTCAGTTAATTTTCAGGGGCTTAAAACATTGCCTTACCCATGTATTAAACTTTATCAATCTGCAAGAACTATTTTCCAGTGTTCTTTTATGATGCCTACATATATGCATAATCCTCTCTATGAATCCATGTCTATAAGAAGCAGGAATCTTGGGGAGAGGTAATATAGGAGGAGAAAAAGGAAATGCTGTTAAATACTGAAACCGAAATAAAATCATAATTTAGCTTGTGCTACTTCATCTTAATGCTTAAGGGATAAATTAAACTGACTGCTGAAATAAAAGATAGACAGCAGAAAGGTGACTATTCTGACCCATAAAAATATGAGGTTCTGACTGTGTCTCATTATGATTCACAGAATATATTAACTGTTTACACTGAAATATAATTACAGAAGTGCATTTTTTAAATAAAATTATGACCAAAGTAAAAGCAGATCAAACCACAGAGTACAGACAATGCTGTTTACAGCTGAATATTTCCCATTTTGTATGAAGAGCGTTCAGTAAGAAAATGATAATTACATAATTAAGGTTAACGTCCAAATACCACAATTTCAGATTCTGCTCCCTAAAATCATTTCAACATATGTCAGTATAAAACAGAGATACATGATATAGATGCAAGATACAGATCTTTTTTGCATATTTTAAGGATCTAGAATTTCATAAATAAAGGATTGTTACAGAACAATAAGAACTTTAACAAGCTGAGTTTGAAATATATTTGCAAATTGGCTTTTAAAATCTTATCGGTTCCTTGCTCCTTAGCACATTCTTGAAGGCCTGCTAATGTTAGACTAACCTGTTACTGCCTAGTCCCCTTTATTAAGGCTGGAATGACAAATGTAATGGATAAGAGCTCTTTCAGCTGGCATACAGCTATTGCTTTATAAACCCACTGAAGATACAGATCAGAAATAAAGACCAATTAGTGACAACCTTCAATTCTTTAGTCACGAAGTACTACAGGAAAATGCCCAGATTTACCAGAAAAGTGCTAGTCTACAAATCCATGACTAATTCTTAGTGCTGTAATTCCTCAAACAGGGGTTTTTGACAATTCAATAAGAGGTGCCAATGCAACATGGGAATTGCTTTTCCAAGTTTAAATACCCGCAGCTGACTAAAGCAATGCCACTTTGGACCAAAGAACAACACTCCTGCAGGCACACAGACCTAACCAAATGATCTTTGAAGCTGAAGGGAAGACTAGTCACACCCTGAGGCAATAGTAATTGTAATGCAATAGTATTTCTTTCTATAGCACTTGATACATGCAGCAGACACATGTGTGTGTATTGAGTATATATACTTACACTCTTTCCATCCATTTCTCAAAAATATTAGAAGCATTTAGTCATCTTATTTTAGCTTTTAAACATCAAGGCTACTACAGCTCAATGAACTGTCACCAATTAGACAAAATATTTTTCTGAACTCCTTCAATACTCAGTAATTTTTTCACCTGGACAGAGTAAAACACAAACTACATGTTCACACAGGTATGTCTACAACTTAATCATGGAAGAAACATTCCAAAGACTGCAAAGTTGCACAGAAGTAAGCCAGTATTTTGGTGTCATTATAAAAGAAAAGACTAAGATTTTGTAATGTTAATTATAAAATCTTATCAAAAAAACCTTTTATTACCCACCTTAACAGCTTCAGGTGGCAACCAGAACATAACAAAAACACATATAATTAACACATCAACCTAATATAGGAGAACTTACTTCCATGTGCAACGAACTAGGCTATCAAATCAGCAGCAGAAGGCAACTAATATGCACTGCAAAATGCTAGCAATTTCTGCTTATGTTCAAGCATATTATTTTAATTCAGTTTAATTTAGTTCAGCTAATACAGAAACGCAATTGAAAGCAAAAGAACAATAGACTAATGAAATTAGAATAAATTTTTAAGGAAGGTGTTTTCTCCTTTCTTTAGAATTCAATAGACCAGCAGATTCAGAAAACAAAAGAAAAGAATTTTTTATCTTCAGGCTACAGTTCCCTAATCTGAATTTAGGGATTGCTAAAGACTTACTGCAGGATGCTGTAAAGGGCAAAGGCCAATGGTGGAAAAAGTGAAGTATCAGAATTATTGTAGTGTAACAAGCATGGGAAAAGATACAGAAGGAGGACATAAGGGGCTGTTGTGAATTAACATGCTGCTGGTCAGTATACTTAGCTAGCTGAAAATGCAGCTGCTGACCTTCTCCAGATATTCCTGTCCACCAGGCTCAACTAACATGAGCAATAAGAATCTGGGGTTTTAATAAGTTATTAGGAAACAAAATATTTCTGAATTAATGTTCACATTATTTGGCATCTTGAAAACCATGCGGTTAGTACACCTGCACATTTCTGGTAATTGGCTTGATATAAGAAACTGCAAAGCAAGGTGTTTTAGCTAAGTACTGCTCTAGCACACATCCCTAAAAAACACTTCTTAAAACGTTTTCAGGGTGGCACTAGAATTCTTGCATATATATATATACACACACATATAAATATACACATATATATGTATGCATATATATATGCAAAATTCACCCATCACTTATTATGGTTGTTATAAAGCAGGATTTCCAATACATTCTCTCCTTACACTGTACAATCTGGTTCAGGTAAAGGAAAGGCAAAAGCACGGTCAAACTCTGAACTGGTTTTAGAAACAGAAAAGGAAATTAGTTTTATTCACTCTGTTACCCTACTGCTGTTCATTCTTACAAAATTTTCTCTTCTACACCCAACTTTGGGGATTTCTAAAACAGTATCAACAAATTCAAGGAGGCTGACTTGCAATCTTCCTAACCAAGATAGAAAAAAGTAGCACAAATTTCTCAAGGAAATACGCTTTTTTTTATAAGTCATGCAGACTGAACAGATTCAGATAAAGGTTTACATCAAGCTCACAATTTTGGATGGGTTTATTCACTTTCTTTATTACTCCAGCTGAATTTACACTTTGATACATTTTGACACACTCTGAATACCTTCTACAGTCCATAATAATGATGCTTACTGTCATGTAAAGTCATAAAGTACATTAAGCACAAAACAGATCTTGTATCCTGACAGAGGCATACTTCTTTGAACCAGACTTTGGTGCTGCTTCGTAATTGTGTGTCCTGGGTTCAGCAGTAGCAGTCTTTATCCTTCACTGTGATTTGAATTCATCTATCTAGCAATGCACGAAGCTGTTCAGGAGTTTGTTGCCAGCATGAGCTTATTACAAGTTCAGGAAATCCAAAAGAATCCTTTTCTGTTTGTCCATGCCCTCTGAAGGCAGTTCCCAATACATGGACAATGTTACACAATTGTTGGCTTGATTATTCTACTGGTTACGAAAGAAACAAAACCCAAATATTTTAAGATAAGAATCACTGCAGCAAGGTGCTGAGCATTTTAACAGATGAAACGTAGGCGGATGTCACACTTTCTACAAAGTCATATATCTCTGCTGGAAATCCTAGAAAATATCACTTCCTGATTAATTTATTTTGAAAAATTTGCACACATACACATGTAATTTCATAAATTCATAAATCTGCTGACTTCAAGTTTATTGTTAACAAGCTCATAAGAGGTGTGCAACCCAGCAGAAAAACGTGACAATGAATTTTATCTTAATCAACAGTGACAGGGTCGGGAATATGAAAGTCATGGTCTTTAGATATATCTGGTTTTGTGTATATCATGTCACCTATTAAAAAACATAAGTTAGGCATTGCTTCATTCCCCATACTCCAGTTCCAACTGGGGACAGTTATCTCAAACAGAATACTGATTATGCTGCTTCATTAACAAAACCAGGCATGCAGAGCTAAGTCAAGCAAATGTCTGCAATGCACTTCATTCTGCTATGAGAATCTATGCTGTCTGTTAGAAAGGACAAAGGACATTTTAAAGGATTGATGCATTTTAGGGAAGCAATAGTACTTACGTGCGAAGTCTGTATTTTTTCTTACATTGGATAACTACTAAATTATTAATGAAATAATGTTTTTTCTTTGAGTAGGTTCTACAGTTGACTGTGTATCTGTACCATTTTCATTTACAAATCTTCATGGAATAGACAATTTTAATCCTAACAGGGGATCGCTTTTGTCAAGATACAGAGATTCTCCTGAATCTAGTCACTCCCTTATGAGGTTATGGTCTAAAGCAGGGTTTCTTAATCCAATGGGGAAACATACTTTTTAGTAACAAACAAATGCTAAATCCTAAAACTTGGATAAGCCAAAGCATGAGAGGATCAAGGAGTTCTCAGGGTGAATGTGAGTATTTTTGTATAAATCTAGTTGATCCACAATTATGTGGAAAAATGTGTGGAACTCACTGAAGACCTTTTGCAAAGTGACCATTGGTATTTGAATCACTAGAATATCTAGAACATGGAATACACAGATTTTAGTGTGAAATTTCAAAAAAATATTGGTTTAATATAGAGATATCGCAGTAGGACAGCTTTATCACATACGAGATGTTCATGGAGTACAAAGATAATGCAAGATTTTTCAGCAATAGGGTCCAGGGGTTTTGTATCTTTGGAAAGAATCTTGAGAGCATTTCTATTCCTCTACAATACCTTGTTTTTTCTAACATCCTCATGAAGTGTGTGCTGAGCCAAGTTCTCTGGCAGCCAGAATAAAATCTAACCATTGTTCCTTAAACTACAAACCATCCTGCAATTCCTCCAGTTTCTGTCAGCAAGTCAGTCACTGAAACTGGAAACTGGGGGGGGGGGGGGGTTGGG
>JAVHNF010031670.1:0-10191 GCA_034783455.1 Micropsitta finschii | reverse complement strand
AAAAAAAAAAAAAAAAAGAAGAGCAAAAAGCAGCGATCCCCTGCCAAGAGTCCCCCTACCATTTCCTGCAGCAGCTATTTGCCAATAAAAGCATTTCATATCCCAGAAGGAGAGGTGTGGGGTAGAGCTTTGTGTTTTGAATAGAAAATCATGGATCTCATCAAAGGAAGTATTCATCCAATTACTAAGTCATTTTCAACATGAAAAAGTTGCAGCTAACAGATGACTTTGGTACCTATATCCGTTCCCCAGGCATTTGCTATTCAATTTTATGGATGCAGGGTTATGCTTAAAAATAACTACTGCATTTACACTATGAAACCTACATTGACATTATTAAACCTGACCTTGTCATTCTTACTCTTTAGTCAAATACTTCCTTAAAACTCACTTGGTAGTGTAATAGCACAAATAGAAAGTTCTAAGAAAAAGTCGATGATCTGAAAGACAGATTCAGGAATCTTGGTCTCTCCTAATCATGTTATCAAATTTTGACATCATGACCAAGAACTTACCATCCTGCAGTGTTGGAAATCTCTGCAGAATTACTTAGGGCACCTGTTGCTGATGCAGAAGGAGGGAACAGAATCTCAGTAGGATGCAAAAAAGATATCTGGACACACTGCAAACTTACAGCATAAGACTATAGCAACCCTCATGAAAACCCAAAGCTGCTACAAAGCCGAGTGGCTTTAGTGTCTTTAGTAGAAGGAGAATGAGAGCAGGTAGAGAGGCTCAGAAAATTTGTAAGAGGATCTTTGCAGAATTGGCCTTTCTCTGAGTCTTTTTCCAACAGTTGAGACATTAGGAGGCTATGATCAAAGCCGCTAGAGCTCATCAGATTTTGATTTAAGAAGCCCCAGGCTTTAAGTCACAGGGATCCCCTTCACATTATATAAAGCATTTGTTCTGATTTCTCCATTATAATAAATCAAGGCTTTTATAACCCTCAGGCCTTGGTAATGTTACTGTTTTGTTTTAAAAAACACTTCTGGAACAACAGGAACATATCCCTTTTCTGGAATGAAATTTTGTACCCTGCTAAACACAGAATGATACTTAGAGATGCTACTTGTATTGCCATATGTACAAGACCATATTCTCTCGCCCTAGCATACTACCAAGCAGTTACTGACACTGAACTTAGAGAATCATGCCTGGAATATGAGTTTAATGTTTAGATAATGTATGGAAAAAGAAAATCATACAAAGCTCACATCATAAATACCCTAGCACTGGGTAGTTATCTGCTAGTTCTTCAGTGCTTTTGGCTTAATAGAGCACAGTAAATTTGAAAACTGTATTTAGAAAAGGACAGGCCTTTGAGGAAAGCTCTGCATACTTGAGTAATAATTCTTGACTTGTTTTTAATGGTTGTTTTGCTGCTTTTCCCAGTTTGATACATTGTTTTGAAGAAAATCAAATTTCATGGCATCCCCTTTTCATGGATTGGACTTTTTTCTTTTTTCTTAATTTTTTAATCTTCAGTCTTTTTTCTTCTTAAGGAGGATAATTTTAAGCATTTTTCTCTTTTAGGACACAAGAAATATACATATCCAGGGTGAACAGAAGAAGGGTTTCATAGCTTTAAATGACACAGTACTATCAATGTCGCAGGAGCCTGCTATTAGTCTCTCATAATTTAACCTTACCTTACCATCTGCAAATAAGGCACTGAATAAAGCTGTTTGTCTAGTCTCTAGTCGGTGGAAGAGGGGTGTCCAAAGGGTGTTTAAGCCCATGTGCACTTAGACACTTGTTTTAGATGACAGCCATGGTGTAGAGGTGTTTCCATCTCTTACTCAACAAGAGAGGAGCCCAGGGACTAGCTGAACCCTTATGTTGAATTAAGTTTGAAGTAGGTGACATGAAAGCATTCATTTTGTCTTAAGTTCTGACTGGTGCTTTCTTTTATTAATTTTGTTGAAAATCTAGTAGGTGGACAAGAGTGAAGCTCTTAGGAAAAAATAAAAAGAATAAGATTTCTACTTCAGGGCTCGTTGCATTTCGATTTTTATATAATAGCATTTGGTTTTCTTTCAATCATCTGGAAATTCTCCATGGTTCTAAACTACATATTAAAACCTCAAACACCTGTTTTATATGGTAATTTCAAAACCTGATTCTGTGTTTATAATATTTGCTAAGTTTAAAATCATCTATTTTTAGTTATCTGTGTTTCCTACCATCCTCAGTTACTATGAAAATACAAAATATTTTGTCATCTCATGATATAAAACATTTTATTTTCCCAAACACAAAAACCTCATTGACTTCTCCATTACAGTAGGCAATGCACAACCCACCGTGCCTAGTAGGTAAAATAGCAAAGTCATTGTCTAATTTTATTCTAGTTATATGAACTTCAGCTGCATTATTATACCTAATATCTTACCAATTCTTTTCCTGTATCTTTTTGCTTCCTTCAGCAATTCTTTCTATTTCTGGGCTTGTAATTGGTATAATGACTGCTATTAGTTACTCTTTCTACTTGTTACTTGCACAATTTCCATTTTATGTAGTAGGTTTTGCTTCTTTTAAAGTTTTTTAATCATATCTTTCTTCTGTTTTATTTTTAAATGTGGGATCTGCTTGTAGCAAAACAATGTGAATGGTGATTGATAAGTGTTTAAAATCTTTTCTTCCAGATAGTATGGCTCAAAATAATGATCACTTTTGCAAGATTCACTCTTTTGTATTAAATAAATATATTAATGAATTGGGTTTTATTCTGTATACAGATAGCAAATGTAACAAATTCATGATCTCTTACCTCTTAAAGCACAACTTATTTTAGTTTAAAGATGAGTCCCTGTTCTTATAATGAAGGCAAAGAGAAAATCCCTTCATGTTTAATGCAGCATTTTCATAATCAGAAAATTGTTATATTTTTTTAGCACTTCTAAAGAGCTCAGTATTACCTGTAAGTGACCATGATCATAGGTCATTGAAGGTGAAGATAACAGCTTTTTTTTCTTTTTCTTCTGTGTGCTACAAATAGCTGTTCATATTGCACAACTCATGGCAATGTTATGGTCTGTAGCAGGCACAGACCAGCATGTGATCTGCCTCTGCCTTTTATTAATAGTTGAGGAATATTCAAGACTACTATTTTTGAGTTGCCAGGGGCAATACAAAATACTCTTCCAAAGCTCTGAAATCAGCTTGATCTATAGCAAACAAGCTAATTCAATTTTTTTAGTTGCACAAGTCTTTTCCATGAGCTTCAGTCATACTCTGGCACCAATGCACATGCACTGCTTTCAATTCTTCTAGTTTATGACTAGATTCTTAATGCCAGCATAATAGGCTGCTCTTCTTATACCTTTTGGTGACTGGGCTGTTTTTAACATTAACATCTTGATATTATGGCAAATAAGAATGCTTGATTTTTTCCTTTCAACTCCCTTTTTGTTATTTCGGTTGATGTCTGGCTCATAAGTTCCACAGACAATACTTTCCTATTTGCTGTAGCAGAGTACAGCCAAACCAGCTTCTTGCCTTATGGTAAACAGATCAGGATTCCACAGAGCCAAAATCTGCCACCTAAAGCCACATGCCTAGTTAGCAACTCTCTTCCTGGGCCTCCTGCTTTCTATTCTATTTTCTTTGCAGGATAGGAAAGCTCTGTGACCTGGAATTAAAAGGAAGTTTTCCATCTTTCAGCAGTCTACTGAGAACTCTTCTTTTTGAGACAATAAATCTAACTGGCATTAGCCCCTGTGGGGAAATTACCATAAAATTCCTCATTCTAATCTCTGAGTTTTTAAAATTGTGTTATATCAGCTCAGGGAAGAGTATATGTAGTTAACATGTTGGAAGAAGCAGACTCATGCTCATTTAGCAGTCTCTTCCAAAAGGACATCTGGCCTGTATTTCTTCTTCCTCATGCAATATATTCTCACTCTTTATTTTTCACCTCTGGCTGTTTACCCAGAAGAAAAATTCCTGGAAGCTGAGCAATGAAAGCTGGGCAAGACCATGTAGTGAAGGTTTATCAAAATCTCATTGCAGAGAATGAAACCAATTACACGTGTCACTATGGAGTAAAATAAGCCTTGTTCAAATGAAGTTTACCCCTGTGATGTTACATTTACTGAGCTGATGTGTCACTGTAACTGGGAACCCTGAGATGTAGATACATTAATATAACAGTATGAAAATTCACGGAGGAGCAGAGCAGGTACTGAGGAGGCATCTAATGGGGAGATAATTCTCCAGTCACCATGGGACAGGAAAAGGAGAGAGCTGCTTTCCTTGGTGCAGTGTCTCACAGGGCTGTCAGCATCTCTCCTGCCTACAGACTATTTCCTTCCCCAGTGCACTCTAGGAAGAAATATGTAACTGGGTTAAAAAAAAGTGATCAAGTGAAGACATTCAGCCTGAAGTTAACAAGTTTTGCTTTCAGCTTTCTTCTGGCATAGGGGTTTCTCCTGCTTGTGGGATAGGCTTGGTGTAGCTCCAGGAAAGGGTTTTGCTTGCTCAGATGCTCCTCATGTCAGGTCGATAAAGTCAGATAGATAGTTTTACATACAGGAAATCTTAACACATCAGGTTACATGGCCATATTTTGCACTCCCTACATTCTCGCATTAGCATCTTGAGCTGGATATTGAATGGTTGCATCCTATTAGAGAGAATTAAATCTATCTTTATAAGATAGATTTCTGGTAGACTTTAATCTGCTTTCCTGGCATTTTGTACATAAATTAAAGTTTTACTTTATTTATCCTTTGCTTATGTATGCACTGCATTCTTTGATATCTTTCTGCATCCACACTAGAAATTTGAGAGAAAAATTGCTAAAATATTTAAACAGGAAAGTATAGAAGTTTTGAAAAAAAATCCCTTGAACTATAAGGTCATTTGAGACAAAAATTTCCCAGTATATTGTACTGTGCTCTCTTCAATTAAACCTGCAATACAGAAAACTATGTTTTGTGACAAAACAGAACCCTCTAATACTTTAACACCACCCAACACTGGAACAAACTTCATTGAGCTTACTAAAGATGATGCATAAAGATCCATTCAGTAAATTATGCTTTAAAAACCTGCATTGAGAGACTTGGGCTAGTTTTATTAGAGGTTTTAATTCTGATTTTCTGTCTAGTTGTTGGATAACTGTAAAAGAACTATGTATTAATTTAAAGCTCATACAGCTGATTGATACATGCTAATGCATTTTAGATTTAATAATCACATCTTCCTTAATTGAATTGTATTTGCTCAGACAGAGCATATAATTAAATCTTCTCTAATCCTTCTCATGCCAGATTATTCTATGGTACATTGGGGAAGAATAGTCAAAAGTATTAATTTAGTTAATTTAAGCTCATTGAAAAAAAAATCCATAGTCACATTATGAATGTTTGGGATATTCTTCATTTTCCAAAATAAAAAGACCTATTTTTCCACATATATCTTCTGCAATAATGAAGAATTGTATAGAGGTGGCAAGGCTGAAAATACAGCCAGGAAGGAAATAATTTGAAGAAAATCCAATAAATTTATACAGCAGATAGTGAAATCTGCTTACCACATGACCAGCAAGCTACTTCAAACAATGCCTTTATGGAGATCAAGGCTATCAAAAGGAAAATAGAAAATAAAGTCAAGACGTATCTAAGAAATCACAGAAGAGAGGAATGAGAATTTATGGAGACTGAGACACTGGTGTGCTTGCGTGCACCTGGACACTTGGTTTCGAGACCCAAGCCCAGGATCAAGGGTATTCCAAGATATAAAGGATTAAGAAAATTGGCTTGAATAAGGAGGAAAAGTCAATTAGAGTTGGGGATGGATTTCAGGGAGACATACCAAGGAAAAGCAAGAAAAGTATTTGTAAGGCAAGAGATTTATCTGTCAGCTGAAGTTTTTATAATCCACTTTGCCCTTCTACTAAAAGAGTTACAAGGGAAGAGGATAGAGTTTAGGCTTAGAGAGGTTTGCTTTTTTAACACCTTTTTCTGATTACTGTGGACTTTTTGATGTAAGGAAAATACAGGAATATAATTCATAGTGGGATGTTCAAGCTTAGTATTTTCTTTTTTTTTTTTTTTTATGATAGATCAGAGGAAGTGGATATATGGATGTCCATACAATTTAAAAGATTTATTCTGCAAAACAGAGCTATGGAAATAAGCAGCATATTTTTCCTGATAAACGATGTGTTGTCTCAAATCTAAATTACTGACCTGGTCTAATTTGTCCATCAGAATTCAATTATAGAATTTATCCTTTTTAATAAACATTGGTTTCCAATTAAAAATTACATGCAGCAAAATCCAATTTCTCTTCCTGATTTCCAAACAGTATAACGTTATTAAAGATAATATTGTGGGGCTATAGAGTTTTGTCTGATGATTTTGATCTTATGTTCTATGGCATTTCACTTCAAGGAAGATTCACTCTTAATATCAAATTCAACCTTGTACTAGCAAAGGTCTCATAAAGATTTGTCTCCTTGACTACCCAATGTCACAGGTTTGAAATTTAATTCCATAGCAGTAAAGTAAAAACCAAAATTGACACTGGTATATAATTAATAACATATCACAGAAAGAAATCTGGTTAGTGAAGTGCTGTTGAGACACTGCTTGTGAAGTAAAGGCACACTTTCCTTGCAAGTGATTTGTAAAGCTTATACAAGATAATTACTTTTCTTTCCAATACAAAAAAGTGCTCATGTTGGTCTTTAGTGTTTCTTCATGGAGCAAGCACACATTGACTGAGATCAACAGGAGTATTGCCTTTCTGAGCAGTGTACATCAGTTCACATGACTTATCGCTGATAGCTGTGGGGGTTTGCTCCTCGTTTGAAATAAGGCCAACATATAGGGCATACATTATGCAAGAGGATATTATAATAAAAGCTGCTTACATCTGCACCTCCTGCTAAAGGTGGTCTTGTCACAGTGGCATCTGGAAATATTCCTGAGGTTTTCAGTTCAATGAGTACCCTGTGTCTAACATGAGCTTGGGGTAAAGGCACCTGTCACCTCTTACCCAGCTCTTTTGGAATGGAAATCTAAGCAGCAAATTTAAGTTATAAACAGGGAAACTTTATCTAAATTCAGTGACTGCAAACCTGGTCTTAGCATGGGGAAGGGTTCTGTCAATCATTCCTGGCCTCGGTTCTGCTTAGATAGACTCTGATACAAAATATGGATGAACAGGGTACCACTGAATATCCTAATTGCTCCTCTAAGCATGAATTAGCTGGCTGCTCATCTTTTTTCAAGTGCTCAGGACTTTACTCCAGGCACTAGATATCTTCTGTGGCAAAAATATTCTTTTCAGTTTATAACTGTTTTATCTTGCTGGCTTAAGACCAGTTCTCTAGGAAACCTTCAGCACTGAGGATCTACTGTTTATAAATGAACATAATCAGTTCATCACCTAACCTCACTGACAGCAGGGCTAACTTATTGGAAGCCAGAGGGATGGTTTTGCTTGCCATCACCTCCCTTAGTCTCCTGCAGCACTGAAATTCTCCTTGAAGAAATATCTTACCTATCAGCTTATTAAAAGCCTTTCAAAGCTGGCTAGTCAGCTTCACAGCCTGTGCTCTTTCTACTAGCAATTTAGATGAAGCTGACAAAATGTGCTTATAATCTTCCTATGTACCCATCATCTCCCATATTTCACATCAGTGGCATGCCTTGCCAGGGTAAAGCCCTGCTGGATAATAAAATGCTGAATAAATTATAGCTGGAGGGAATAGAGAATGTGTTGATTGATGCTGAAGTCAATGTAATAGTATCTTCTGAGGCTGTGTTAGTGACAATAGGTTGAAAGAAGATATGTTTGTTTCTAGAGGGAAAAAGAAAAAGAAAGAAGTAGAAGATTACATATTATATCTTGGTGAACGAAAAGGACTCTGCTGAAGCTACAGGCCACTTGTGGTAACAAAATTGACCAAAGATCTTATGTTGACGATCCTATACGATCCTATAAGAGATGCAATTAAAACAAGACATTATCCAAATTAGTCTTTCTCCATCCCTCTTTCCATTTTCTCTCCACAAAAGTAATTGCTTTCTTATCTCAATTAATTCCATATTCCTTTCTGTACAGATAAAATGACATGGTTTTGAGTTGTGTAGCTGCTATATGATTTCCAAAAAGTAATTTTCTTTATTTAGAAATAAAATATATTATAGAAACAGGTGACACAAACCCTCTGTAGCAACCTGGACTAAATGTATCAGTACTCCACTTGTGTATAGTTTTCTTTTCTCTTCCTTTTTCTTTTATTTTTTTCTTTTAATCAGTCTATGATAAACCCTGTCTGCCATTTTCTGTTTAATTTTTAGAAAGGAGATAAGTAACTGGCATTGTAAATTAAATCTAAGAGAATCTAGAAAATACATTGATCTTATTTGTAGGCAGTAGATTTGGATAAAGAATGCCTTGAAGTTATTTCAAAATTTGCTTTTTGCTTCTTAATGACCTTAGCTAAGACACTTTCCTCTTCTGTGCCTTATTTTCCACATTCATAGGTGATACCAGCTTTCATTAAGGACTTTGAGATGAGAAGAGCCTTCTACAGAAGGCCTTTTCAGGCTTATTCTTACTTCTTCATTTCCTTTTCTTTGTGGTGAATTGGCAGACACTCACAAAGGCCGAAGACACTTACAAGGAAGGCACAGGTCAAAAATACCCACATCCCAGAAATATTTCTATTATTTTCAGCTACTTTGAAAGCAACAGCTGTTTCTATTCCTGGCTTGTCAAAATGGTAGCCCCAGGGGGCGTCCTGGGAGACAGAGCTGAAACCATGGAGATCAGGATGAAGAAAATGATCAAAACCCTCAGGTATCAGAAATGCATACCGATGGAAAAAAGATAAGACACACGTTGAGATGGAAAGAGTTCTGTCATCATGTAACAGAGATGATGTTAGAAGCAAGAAATGCCCACCACCACTTTACAGCTTTCTAAGGCTGTAGTCATGCCTGTGGAAGAAGTCCTACTGAGAGGGAGAGACAGAACAGAGGAGTAATCCCATGGCTTTGGAAAAAAATGTTTTCAGAACAGTCTCTTATGATGTCATGTTCATCTACAACAATTAGGAAGAGGATGGACTGCCTTATGAGTCTCTGAGGAAGAAGGATCACTTTTCCAGCCACATAACAATGGGATAACAATGGGAAATGAATCTCTATCCAGAGAGAAAAAGAACTGAGGATGACTGAAAGCCTGTGTGCTCGTGTGAGGAGACATATTCCAAATTTACCCAGAAGGATTCATTTATTTAACTGCAAAACTAACGGATCTACTCAGTCTGAGCCTATGTAGTTCCTACAGGTCTTAATATGTGTAGGTTCAAAAGATTGATTCTACTGTCCATTTGAAAATAATTTTTTACTTGAAAAATGAGTGTGAGAACAGCCAGTGCGAGATGGAGGACTTTAGTACAAAATGCCTGTAAGCATAAAAAGGTAAAACCTAAGGTCCTCTTAGAAATGCATTTTTTTCAACTACTATTTTTATAAATTACTTGTTTCTGTGGCATTTATAGTCCTTTCCTTTCTTAGAAACGTTTTTTGCAGTTGTTTTAGTCCACAAAGCATGGACCTTCTCTATCTTTTGCCTTAACTAACCAACCAGTATAAATTTCTCTTGAAATTCACAGCTGTTTTCACTGAATATGAGCAAATGAGCCTGTCAGGTTGAGCTGACTCTAAACTTTTCTTGTCTTTGGGATGCAAATCCTTTTAAGTACATTTAGGTCATCTGTTTGATTTTCATAGGACACACAGTAGGAGGAGAAGCAAGTTATTCTTCATAAAGGAAAGAAAATTAAAAGATGTGCTTTAAATCACTCCTTTCAAAGTCACTGTCAAATTCATCATAGAATCACAGAACGTTTTGGATTGGAAAGGACCTTAAAGATCATCTGGTTCCAACCCCCTGCTATGGGCAGGGACACCTTCCACTAGACAAGGCTGCCAAAAGCCCCATTCAACATGGCTTTGAACACTTTCAGGGGTGGGGCTGGAACATAAATATGCTGGGCTTCTGCTTTCGTTAGGTTTGTGTCAGAAACAGGCTTTTTCTTCGTTGCCTTCATCTTTCATATGTGATTTAAACCACACTGAAGGGTGACTGGTAGCTGTCTTGTAGCTGTCTTGGGAGACTCAGGTACAATCTAGTGACTGGCTTAAATTCCAAAGCCAAAGCAAT
>JAVHNF010031668.1:0-10591 GCA_034783455.1 Micropsitta finschii | reverse complement strand
CTGCTTTTAGCCACTTCTTGGCTTACTCCTGCCTGAGTTTTGGAGAGGTAGGTGGATAGGAGAGTGTGGGATTGTTTTCTTTCCTTTATTTTTATTTTTTTTTAATCTGTGGTTGTATGACTTGAGTCTAAACATCAAGATTTCTTAATGTTAACACTTGTTCATTGTGGAGCTATAGATGATGATTAAGACCTTCACACACAAACACTTTTTTTGAAGATAAAATGTACCCTACCACTAAGTTAATAATACTTTCATGCTGTTACTTTACAGCATTCTACAGTAATCAATATTAAATAGAAAGGGCTTCAAACAACAAAAAAAAAGAAATCACAGCTCAGTAAATCAGACAAGGGGAAGACTGCACAGCTTTCCCTTGATCAGTACCCAACAGCAATGATGCAAATGTGGAGCCCTTAAAAAGCCAATGCAACCACCCAAAAGGCAGCCTAAGGAATGACCTCCCACCAATACCCCAGTCTGTTCTTTTTCAGTGGTTCAGAGTAAAGATAGGACAAATATTTGGAGGATTTCTGTTTCTCTTGTCATTGTGGTGTTCCTGGCTTCTAAACCCTGCCTAACACCCTACAGGTACCTTGTAACTCAGGAATTGCCGTTATCCCTACCTAAATCTGTAACTGGAGCCAATTTAGGTGTCAGCTCTTCTGAAACTGTATATTATTCATTGCTTGATAGATGTACTGTCATTCTTAGGCACACAACAGCTGGAATGTAACCATGTCATTTATTTCATGGAATGTTTTTATCAAAATTAGTCATTTCCTAAGGAGAATAATGGATCACTCCAACTATTTCCATTAGACAAAACAGCAGTGTCACAATAAAAGTTTTGTTACAGGAATCAAACATATCAGAATGACCAAGCCATCTTAGCTCTTTTTACTTTTCAAGTAAAGTGAATATATCAATGTCAAGCAGCATGTCCCTGTGAACACTGACCAAGCAGATAAATGGGAGGGATGATTATACATTATACTCAATAGGTTTGTTTGTGATGCATCGCTAGCATTCACAGCAAACCAGTTGCAGACAAATGCAAAAGCAAAGGAACTGTCTCCTAAAGCAGGCATTGATCTGACTTTTCTTCCCCTGTAAATCCAGCACATGCCTCCTCCTTACAGAGTCAGGCTTACTGGAGCTGTTTGCTGCTGCACAGGGTAGACAGGAGACTGCTAAATTGGCAGAACCCTGTATTTTATACCCCTGGCAGATAAAATGCATTGCTTGTTCTGTGCAGGAATACAGATTGCATTCAGAGGCAGTTCTTCCATCTCCAGAGCACTCAAAAGTTGTATGGTGTTAGTATATGGAAAAAGGGGCACATGCATGCTGCTGGAGGGGTGGGGGCGAGTTTCTTGTTTTTAAGCATGCACATTTTAGCTGTTCGTGTCAGATGCTGTAGTTGTATGAAGCCACTATCATGTGTAGAAGAGACTTTAATTCAGACTGAATTTAATTCATCTTTTCACATATCTTTTTCCCAGGAACTCATAGTGGTGTCTCTGCTTTTCAGGGAACAATAGTCAGGTGCAAACAAATGATATAGCAAAAGCAGGAATAAAAGGAAAAAAAACCTAGAGTTGGAGCTTTATCTAGCAGAAAACATGTTTTGACATGACAATGTAAGTTTTTGTCACAAGTACCATCGATGCTTATAGCTCATGTGACTTTCATTGACTTATTCTGTATCCTGTACAATAAAAGTTAAGGAGTAGAACAAAAACAACTTGCAGTTTGGATCAAGTTAATGGTATTTCATTAACAAACTGTAAATAGTAACAGCATAAGCTAGAAGTGAAACTGTTTTCACAGGCCATAAATGCTTAATGTTTATTACCAATAAAAGTCAAAGGAGCATTTAGCAAAGCAGTTTACCAAACAAACATTAAATACTTTAATGTATTAGATTCAGTGGACAGAATCAGGTTATTTAATTAACAATGAGTAATCCGTTAGGGCTTTATTCACCACCAATGATCTGCAGCTTCACACATTAAAGGAGCTCATGAAAGCTGAGTAGTGGTGGAAAAACTCAGAAATATCAGATGAAGAAAGCCCCAGTGGGTGAAGAATTCACATTTGCTGTTTCCAGACTGATACACCTCAGCAAGTGTGATGGTGGAGACTTGCCATTTGCATTAAGGGGCAATGCAGCAGGGGCGTAGGATGATTTAGGATGTGCAGGGCAGATCTTCTGCTCATAGACATAGCATAAACAGGTCCTTCAGGTGCCAAAAAGGCTGGTTACATCCTACTCAGGGACATGCATGGCTGCTGAAACACCAGTCCTGTCCCTGCTCCCTCCCTCCCCACCCTGCTCACTGCTCTCTCTTCTTTTCAAGAAAGAGGATGGCACTGTGAACCGGGACTTCAAGAAGACACGGACAAAGGAACAAGTCACAGAGGCCTTCAGGGAGTTCACCAGAGGAAACCGCAACGTTCTGGTGAGTGGGTGATGCTGTGGGGCTGCCTGGAGAGAGCTCCTCCTGCAGAGGCTGCCCTCAGCTCCTCAGCTCCTTGCCATAGGCAGCTGCATGAAAAATGCATGAAAACTGGCACAGAGAAACCCATCCTGGCAGCAGGGGTGAGGGGAGAGCAGCGGAGGGCTGGGAGGGGACACAATAGCTGCAGCAGCACTGCTTCAGCCGTGTTTAAGTCTGCTGAGGATGCTCAAGGGTTGGTTCCAGAACCCGCTGGGAGGCACAGCCATGCTCTGTCCATTCCTCCGTGGGGCTGTCGGCACCCTCTGAGCTCGTTTTGTACACCAGCATGTGATGGCAGGGGCTCCCACCCTGGGCATGCAGGCTGCCCTGCCCTTGGTCTCACAGGAAGGGTGGCCAAAGCATCTCCCTGCCCGAGCCATGTGCCCTCCACACGGCCGAGTCGCAGTCAGCATTTCCCAAGTTTCTCTATGTGCTGTGGTTTAAACCCAGCCAGGCAGCTCGTTCACTCACTCCCCCCTTTCCTACCCCCACTCCTGGAGAGATGGGAAGGAGAATCAAAAGAATGCAACTTCCATGGGTTGAGATAAGAACAGTCCAGTAACTAAGGTATAACACAGATCACTGCTGCTACCACCAATAATAATAATGATAAGGGAAATAACAAGGGAGGAGAATACAACACCTCACCACCTGCCAACCGATAACTCACCCCCACCCAGCAGCGAACTAGCCTTTCTGGGTAACTCCCAGTTACATCCTGGGCATGACGTGCTGTGGTATGGAATAACCTCTTTGGTCAGTTTGGGTCAGGTGTCCTGTCTCTGCTTCCTCGTGGCTTCCCCTTCTCCCTAGCAGAGCATGAGGCTCACAAAGTCCTTGGTCAGAACAAACATCGGTGTTATTAGCTCTGTTCCCAGGCCGAAAGTCAAAAACACGGCGCTGCACCAGCTACTAAGGATTAAAAATGACTGCTACTGCTGAACCCAGGACACTATGTTGCCAAGAGAGTAAGAGATGTAGCAGTAAACAATTTACACTGACTGTGTCAAATATCCTATTTGACAAAGCACTTCCATTTTAAGCTGTACTGTATAAAGCCTCCAAACACAAGTCTGCAGCTGGAGTGGCCCTTGGGGCTGCCTCCTTCAAACCAAGCACATTCACTTTACCAATAGATACCCAAGGATTGCTCCTGGATTTGCAAATGAAGTTGCTTGGCTGCATTTTATCCCCCAAAAGTTTGGAGCATACTCACACCGTCATACCCTGGCTCTAGACTGGGCTCCTTGGCCAAACCATTGTAATACATCTCCCCATGCATCTCCCCATGCAAAGTGTGAAAATGTAGGTGTATTACAGTGCCCAGATATCTGTTCTATGTGCTCCTGTGCTTAGTCCTTCTATCTAAACCTCAACGCGATATTATCAAAGAGGCTACCTTTGAAGCAATTTGCTGGGATGCAGGCACTTGGGTCTTGACCTGTGTGCTGACCAGTGTGAAAGCACTTCCACCTATGGTAGCAACTTTGCAGAAGTGCTGATAAGGAGTTACAGAAGCATATCATGGTGCTTGGCTGACTGAGTTATAAAATGACAACTGAGGTGGAGAGTTGACCTATTAAAAAGAGTGCAGGTGGGATTAAAAAGCAGCCTGGCTGTGCATGCTGCTGAGTTAGCTGTTTCTTCCTCGAGAGCCTCATGGATGCAGCAGGAAGAGTCTGCAGAAGGGACTGGTTCAGCACGAACAAATGCTCTTACTAAGTTTTGGAAGCAACAGGAGCTCAGAGAGTGATGTGGAGGCCAGAGGGATGAGTGGATCCCAAAAAGGAGGGGACACACTCCCAGAGGATAGGTCTGTGGGAGGATGCTGAGCGCAGGGCAGCTGGGGGACACCACCAGCATCTCTCCATGCAGACTTAGTATCCTGGAGAGGGTGCTGGGAGGGTTGATCTTCCTGCCTGCCCCATGCAGCAGTTTTTATGTAGGCTTCCTGCAGCACTGACAGCTTGGGGGTTTTGTTTGTGTCTTTTCAATTCCAGAACAGTTACCTTAACCGGTTGAAGGGCATCCGTGCTACACTGGAGACATCCCCGTTCTTCAAGTGCCATGAGGTAAAGATTCATGTTCAGATAGATCTGCTTGAAGATGCAAATGGTTTAATCTCAGCTTGTCCAAGAAGAGAAGTCAGAGGCTGTAAATTTCTACAATTTTGAATTTATCCTTATATCCATATTTTCATACCCCTGTTTATCTAATTCTCCATCAGCTGATCATTGAGAGATATTCATGTCTTTGATGTGGGCTCACATCTGCTGAAAGCTAGTGTTCATACAAATTAAAAGTGGTTTAGGAAGAGTTCTGGCTGCTTATGGGCTTGTATGACTGGTAAAACTCCTTAGTGTGGAAGTACAAGGGTTTTCTGGAGAGGAATGCCTGTCTGAATGTGCATCAGGTGTCGTGTGGCTGCTCCATGTGATCAAACAAGGCTTCAAGATGGCAGATATTCTAGGACTGCTTTTTCTTCGACTGATACGGAAGGCTCATGCTATATGTTATTTTAACTTGTGCTTGAGTAGACTAAGTTTTTTGGTGAGGGAAGAGTCCCTTACATGTGTTATGGAAGAACAGCAAAGTGAGACCACTGAAGAGCAAAAATGCTTTGCAGTTCAGTCAGCTGTAACTTTTTATCAGGCTTGGTTAGGCTGACTTCCAAGTGCAAACTTCAGATACTACAATTGTGAGTGTTTCAGTGCTTATCACTTGCTTACATGAGAAGCTCAGATTTCATCTTGGAAAAAGTGTGTATCCAGTTCTTGTAACAGCAGAAAAAATTCAGTCTTGAAAATGTGGTTGTATTATATTATAAACATAAAGCATAAGTAAATCTAAAATGCTGCTTTTGAAAACTATTTCAAAGTAAGACTAACGTTTGCATGTAATTACACTCATGCGATGATGTGTACTATGTGGGTATGTGGGACTGTAGATTATTTGAAATAATGATATTAAGCTATCGTGCATATAATGCTCTTCAACAGCCTTCCTTCCAGTTTGAAGGAAGAAGTTAAACCCGGCAGAAACTTTGCACTTGCCTGAAGTGTTGTAGTGCTATTGGTCTCAATATTGAAGTAAATAAAATATGCTCATCAGTGATCTGCATTATTGATATGGCATTGTATGTGTTGTCTTTGGTCTTTTGAGAGTAAATATGGCTTGGGAGCACTGACTCTTAAGAGAAGGCTGTGGGGAGACCATATAACAGCCTTCCAGTATCTGAAGGGGGCCTACAGGGGTACCAGAGACAGACTCCTCATCAGGGACTGTAGCAATAGGACAAGGGGTAATGGGTTCATGCTTAAACAGGGGAGATTTAGGTCAGATATAAGAAAGAAATTCTTTACTGTGAGGGTGGTGAGACACTGAAACAGGTTGCCCAAAAAAGTGGTAAATGCTCCATCCCTGGCAGTGTTGAAGGCCAGGTTGGACAGAGCCTTGGGCAGGATGGTCTAGTGTGAGGCATCCGTGCCTATGGCAGAGGGGTTGAAACTAGATGGTCTTCTAACCCTAGCTTAGCTTTTCTATGATTCTGTGACAGTGTACTATCAAGGAAAAATTACACCAGTATGATCATGCATATACACAAGCTGATGGTTGGCATATGCTAATGGAATTGTAGAACCGTAGAACTGTAGAGTGTGGTACAGAACCCAAAAAGATAAGAAGTTCTGCTTTTGAAAGGGCTCAAGTTTAGCCGTGAAATTCAATTGGAACATTTTAATGTGCACCTTCCCCTTCAGGAGTTGTCTCAAGTAGGGTGAGGGTGTGGGGTGTCGAAGCGCTTCTGCTGTTGATTGATGCTTTTTTTTTTATTTATTTTTTAATATTGGAATTATATGCAGAGGGGAGGAACAAAGCTAAGTGGGATTTCTGTTGTCTTCTTGCTTCTTTTTGAACTTTGTCACTCTTCATGTCAGTGTCTTCTCTTTTGTCAGTAAAAGCCTTAACTTGCTTTAGAATGTGAAGCTTGAAGAGGCAAGATAAACAGATAAAGACATCAAAATTTACACTAAATACTGCTACTGGTTTGTAACATTTTCTGATTTTCTTAGACTACATTATGTTAAGAATGTAGAAGTTCAATGGAGCTGCTTTCTGTACCAAAAAGAGTGCTGGAGTAATAAAGGGATGAGGTAAAAGTTGTGTTATCAGGTGGATTTTCAGTTTGCAGATTTAAATGTCAGGTTGACTCTTGCAGATTTTTAAGTCTTAAGTTCAATTGGAACAACTTAGAAAGAGGGAAAGTTCGCACTTGTTTGTGAGCTTTGGGTTTGTGAAGAATCCGTTTTTAAATACAGTTTCAGGTAGTTACAAGATGCAGTTCTGGTAGAAGCATGGTGCATATTTTAAAATAGACCAGATAATTTCTGCCTACATAGTTTTCTCACCTGTTTGGGAATGTGGATTCTAGAATGGTGATGAATGGACATGATGCAGTTTTGGTTAAGAATATAATCCTGTTTTCTTGATATGCTTGAAATTGTGGGAAGAGAAGTTAGCGTCCTGTGGTTAAAGCTGCTGGTGAGGCAGTTTGTTCCACTTAAAAGACTTTAATTGCTGATGTAAATACAGACATAGCTTTGTGACCCTTTTTAAGGTTAACCTTCAGCTTTTGGGGTGTGGTTCTTTTTTCCTTTGGTGGAACTGTGCTTTTAGTTTTACTTTATCCTTTTCTTTATCACCCTAAATGTTCTACTGGGAAGCAGGTAAAGTTTAAACTGCAGAAGAAAGGCCTTCAAGCTGTTAGATCTGGAAGATGGTAATTTTTGGCAATTCTTTACAAAGGTTTGTAAATTTGATAGTTTTTACATAAAAATGCAATTCTGGTTCACCTACAGTGGTCAGATAATTTTAAGTCTACTAAATGGCTATTCATGAGAAGAGGGGGTTTTACTGGTTTTGAAGTGCACTGTTGTGCTTTGTGTGCATAAATATAACATGCTGCTAAGGGAGTTCTGATCTGGTTAACAGTTAATGCTCTTCTGCATCTCTGTTAATTCCCTTTGCCTTCCCCTGCTTTGAGGTTGCAAACAGGAAAGGAAAAATCCTAACTGTATCTCTGTTAGATGGGAAAAGGCATGATGGTTATGTACATTTGAATACCTACAGCGTTTAATTTGAAGTCTGTGTAAAGCTTCTTGTCCAGTAATTACTCTGTCATTTTGTTCTAGTGACTGCAGCCAGTGTCTCCTCTACCCTGACTTCAGAAGGGGAGGGAAGGAGGGTGTTGTCTTCTGGCTAAGTGAGAAATGGCCAGAGTACTTCAGCCTAGGATTCATAGGAGTTCATAGTTACTTGTTATGGGGGTAGGGATGCAGTTTACAAAAGAGAAACCCCCAAAACTCCAGGACACACTGTTTTTAAAAAAGGCCTGCTTTTTTTAGTTTAAATTTAATATATGGTAATTTGCATTCAATTTCTTTTAAGACATCTGCAAACTGGCAAAGGTTGTGAACCACTGGTATAGAGAAAGGCAGTGGTGGGATTGTTGCCAGTAGGACATCAGAGGATTGTAATCAGGGCTGCTATTGGTGCTCGCAGTATCTCAGGCCTGCTTTTATTTCCTGTTGTCCAGTCTTGTCTGATCTATGAGTTAGTTGCTCTTTTTGAAGAAGATCGGGTGTTTACAGTGGAAATAAAAAGATGTTTCTGGTTTTTTTTGGGTGGCAGGGCATTCCTGTTGATGCTGTATGTCCTTTTAAGGGAAGGGAAAGAAGTGTGGAAATGTCTTACTGGTTCTTTGTTGCTTGCTGGTTCTTCTGGAGCTGATGATGTTGGCCGTGGCTCCTGAAAAGAAGGAAGCAGATTACCTAAGGGAAAGGGTAATGAATTAGAAGATAGAAAAACATGTACATCTTCCATAAGACATGTTTGTTAAGTCTTGCTTGGGTAGCAGTGAATCTTCTTTTGCTTTCTGAAAAGAAACATTTGTATCCTTCAAATATCTTATAGCTAGGGTTAAGCTTAAATAAAAAAAGTCCTACTCTATAATTGGCTGTGGATACACAGTTGTTTGTTACACACTATAAAGCAGCTAAGGCTATGAAAGTAATTGCATGTGTGGTGTTATATGTGCTTCTATGTTCTTAGTCAATATAACCCACCAGAGAAGACTTATATTTGTTAGCTGCTTTTCTTGCCTGTTCTCTTTCCACCTCAAAAAAGCCATCACTAATGCCAGACTGAATTTTTGATTCAGTTCAGGGCAGCTTTGCAAGTCAGAGACACTCTGCCCTGAGGATAAGAGCAGTCTCAAGCTTAGGCTTTGGGTGCTTCTTATCCCTTTGTATATTCAAGCAGCAGTCTGAAGGCTGCTGTTTCCCAAAAAAAAGCTGTTTTATGGCTTACACTCATTCTGACAGAGTTTGCTTGGAGTCCTCTTCCTGCTATGTCTTGACTCTGCATCACTGTTGGACACCTGCTTGGTTGGTTCACACAACTTAGTGAAACAGTACATCTTTTTTTCTTGGACCCCATTCACCCCTTTCCAGCACTTCTTTGAAACTGAACTTTAACGATCACCTCACGTTTTCTTATTTTAGTGGAGAATTTTAATCAATTTATATTATATAGACACAAAACCAAAGGGTGCAAAGGACTGATGAAAATGAAACGGTTAAATGAGCTGTAGGAATATGCTGCTTGGGATTTGGGAGTTCATCTGTAGGTCTGTGAACTAGTGAATACTGTGTAACGGCTTAGTATAAACCAGGAAAGGACTCATCTCCTCTCTTTTCCTGTACTGTATTGCTCAGAATTTAAATACTCGTAGTATTGACTAATATTTTTTTGCATGTGTGTTTTGGGTTTTTATTTCATTCTGCATCTTCAAGTTAAAATATTGCCTGGTTTGAGTTAGTGCTATATTATTCGGTTCTGTAACTGGACTCAAGGGCAATTGTAGCATGCTGATTTTTTTTCTTCATCACTTAGTTAATGTGTTAGCTTTAGAAAGGAAGTTTTTCAGGAAGAAAATCTTGGAGCAGACTCATGTTGTGCATATAAATAGGGAGACTAATTATTTTGAAGTGAAATGTCAAAGCATACTAAACTCTGCCTTCTTAAACAGGTGCCTCTTCCCCTTCAAGGTGTATGTTTTGGAAAGTGAGGTTAAGTACTTCATTTCATGGTCAAGTAATAGAAAGCTAGGCATTCTTAATAGGATGGGGATTGTCTTTTTTTGCTGAGGAAAAAATGTTTTGTCCACTTCCCAGGGTAAGAAAGTTCAGAAATGTTTTCCTTGCTGGTAGCTGAATAATCCTTTCAGACACATAACATTAACCACTACTGCAGCATTTGTTACCTTGATCGCCTGTCCAAATCTGACCTCGCCTCTGACCAGGAGGGTATTGCAATGCTGCTATAATTCTCATTGACTCAATTGCTTACATTACTTTTTTTTTTTTTTTCCCTCTCAACTTACTAACACTGCACTTTAAAAAAACAAGCAATCCCCAGACCTTGTGTTCTGTTATACGCTTTTTACACCAAACTCTTTGCTGCTGTCAACTCCTTACACCGAAGTTATTGATACCTTTCTAACCAAAGTCACTTTTGAAAAGAGGTGTAATATCTAACGTTTTTCACCATCTCCTTCTCTTTAAGCTCCCTCATTTTTGTATCCTTTTAGCTTATTCCTTTGAATGTGTGAAGTTGATGTGAGCTTAAGAATTGTGATGTGCTCTGCAGATGTGCTAGCTGCCATATGACTGCTAAAATTGTATCTTCTTAACTGATAGTTTCACGAATTGGGAGTGGGGAGAAATGCCACCTCAATATGGGTGGTTGTTCAGGGTAGGGAAAGACACTTAAACACAAATTCTTACTAAAAGTGGTTAGTAGAGATTGAGAGGAAGAAATTTTGTACCTGTAAAAAGAAAACATTAATGTTACTACACAAAGAGACATATTTATTCATACTGAGATTGTGTGTGTGTGTGGATATCGGGGGGGGGAAAGCCCTGTGGAATTGTGCAGCTGCAAAACTAGTTGTCCTCTGTCCTGACCAGGCAAAAGGCACCATTTACTGGGTTGGAGTACCTCCATTTAAAATCTTAAGGTTGGGATTT
>JAVHNF010031663.1:718-11545 GCA_034783455.1 Micropsitta finschii | reverse complement strand
ATTGGATATAAGGAAGAAATTCTTTATTGTAAGGGTGGTGAGGCACTGGAATGAGCTGCCCATGGAAGCTGTGAGTGCTCCATCCCTGGCGGTGTTCAAGGCCAGGTTGGACAGAGCCTTGGGTGACATGGTTCAGTGTGAGGTGTCCCTGCTCATGGCAGGGGGGTTGGAACTGGATGATCTTAATGTCCTTTCCAACCCTAACTATTCTATGATTCTATGAAGGAAGTGCAAACAAGTTGTTTAAAGCTGTATTTCCTAAATGTTGATCTGTTAAGTAATCAAATAGTGATTAGATTGAAGTTAGAAAGGTTTTAGACTCAAAATAACGACAAATGTGTCAGCAGCTTGGTTAGAAGAGGTGGCTGTAATGAAGACAAGATACTACATACAAAGCATAGAGTGGCTGCTCCTGTAGCAGGGTTCCAATGGCACTGCAGTTTAAGCAGAAAATAGAAGTGTGTGTGTTGTGTCACAAAACACAAAGCAGTGAAGCCCAGTCTTTAGCCCACAGCGCCAAGGCTGGAGATGCCTGAGACAAGGGAGCAGCATCTCCTGCCTTCTCCCAGGCAAAAGTCAAGATGAATTAGTCTGCCACTGGTGCCCTAAGGGGAATTCAGGTCAGTGACATTCGTAAACCCATCTCTTGCTCCATCCTCTACAGGAGCTTGAGAAGGTCTCAGCTCACTTGAGAGGAAGTTTGAGATTCTCATGATCCCCTCCTAACCTGCCACTGCATCTGTCAATTAAAGCTGCAGAAACAAAAAGCCCTGTTAAGCTTCCATCTTTCTAGTCCCAGAGATGGTGTGTGAGCTCTTGCAACATCACCTGTTTCTGTCAGCAGATTCGCTTCTGTGTTCTACTGAAATTAAATGGGCAAGTTAATAAATAAATAAATAAATAAATAGATTATTGGGGCAGCTATTTTAAATACAAAACAAAGTCTACAGAGGAAAATTTAATTTCCTCATTATCTTAAGGAAAAAGTGATAAGTATTTATCTACCTATTATTAAAAGCACAGCTATTCTGACCAAAGAACATCAAACAAATCCAATATTCACAAGTAAAATTGCTAAGAATATTCTCAATGCACATTTTTATTAAAAAATATGAAGTACTACACTTGTTACTATATATATTTATTTTTATTTTAATGAAGTTTAACTTTTTGGCTTGCTTTGTAGAAACTACTGGCTCCTAAGCAAGGTATCATATCCACAAAACACTAAGTCTTTCATATCAAAGCCAAGCTATGTATTGAATAGGCATGATAAAATAGCACTTAGACTAGAAAACTATGTTCCGCGATGGGTGCACTGTGCAGAGGGGTAGGTAGCAAATTTTAAAAGGAGGGAAAACTGTTTCACAAATAAAATAGTGCCTCTGCCCTTTTTATCTATATAAATGACATATTATGTAGTCTTAAAAAACCAAACAAAACTAACGATAAAGAACACAAAACAAAACCAAAAAATCCCCAAAGAAGGTATCAGAAGAAAAAACATTGCAAAGTTACCCAGAGCATTTAAATAGATCATTTTGGCAAAGTACAGCAGGTTATAACAGCATTCACTTAGGCATCAGTGCATGGATTCTGCCATGTCTTCCCAGTGTCACTGGGATCTGAGGCTGGGTAACTCAAATGAAATCAAATGAAAGTTGCTGGGCTCAGCACCTGCTCAAAAGCACTGAAATCCCAGTTTCCATCCTACTGCTGCATTTCAATAAAAAGAATAGCAGGGGTTTACAGGAGGATAACATTGAAAAGGTGATAGCTGGTACTCAAATAAATTGTTCTTTCTAAGCTCACATAACTAAAACCAAAACCAAAACAACTCTAGATCCTCGTCCAGCTACAGACTGATTTACAAATGTCCAGTGTTTTAGAAAAATGAAGTAGTTTTTTTTTCATCTCTACCTTACCCTTAACCAGGAAATATTATTCATGGTTTACCACAGAAGTGCATTGTACTGATCAAGCTCTACATTCTTATGGTTTATCCAAAGCATAAAAAATACTTTAGGGCACCTGGTCTCCTAAGTCAAAGAATGAAATAAAAGCATTGCTATGGTTGATGTATGACTAAGGAAATGTGTGTGATAAGTACAGCAGGACTCTTACAATATTATACTTCCTCTGTGCTGGAGTGGTTACTCACCACTTCATTGTCCTCAAGTACCACAAACATTTCTGTCATATTAAGATGCAGCTCTTATTGGCTCTTATATTTCTTTTAGATCCTTACAGAGTACTCACACTTGCAAATAGCAGCAAGCCAGGATTAGCCAAAATACCAAATGCTTGAGAAAAAAAGTGACTAAGTGGTATTAACCAATCAGCTTGACTTCAGCCTCAACTACAATGCAGTATTTTGCCAAAAGCTTTTCTTTCATAACTTATATAAAAGATAATTGTCAGCAAATAACATGGAAACGTTACATATTTATATACACACATTTTATGTTCATTTTAAAATTAACACAGATATTTACTAGACATGACAGTGTTTATCAAATCCACACATGTTCTTACACAAGTGGATGATCTCCTTGTGATAAGATACTTACCAGAATGCAGTACAAGACCTGAGTTTATGTTCTATATACCTTGGTCATGTTTGATAGAACTGAAACATTCCCACACAGTGAAAACTGAAACCTACGGTTGGTAAAAGCATAAATTATGCTCATCTGTCACATGTAATGTGAAAAAATAAACCTGCTTCACCCTCAAGATAGCACATATGCCTGGAGGGACAACTTTAGTTGTATCTTTTTTTAAATCAAAACAGAGATCAGTAGTGTAAGTACTAAATTTCCTTCAGTAAATATTTTACCACTTTATAAACATAAATACTGACTGATGCAGTGTGTTTTCTAAGAAGACAGCATATAGATGGCTAATAAGACTTCGTCAAGAAAAGCCATTGTGTTGTTGTAAGAATGATCATCTCTTGAAAATATAAAAGCCATTCCACCTTCGTGAAAAAGGACTTTGTCCCTTGCAAGCCAAGGCACTGGGATCACCCACAAGCAAACAGACAAAATCTAAGACTATTCAAGTAATAAGTTTCAAAAAATAAGACAAACCACACCTCAAAAAAAACCCAACTTTAAGAGTATTACTTAAGCTCTGACTATGATACATTTTTAATTCTCTAGTGAAGCTGAAATCAGATATGGGAAAGCTTTTTGCCTGGGAAACTATCTTTGTTTTCTTCTTAAAATGGTCTAATGCAATGCAATCTCCTTGATTTTTCTCTGTTAATAGAGGTTTGTTTGCAGCATTAAGGACGAAGTGCTCTACAGAACAGCACTGCAAAGTGAGTAAACCTCCACGTCTGAAAGTCTGGAGTAAAAAGAAATGAGGTCTTCTGGAGAAGAGACATGGCATCATAGAAAGAAGACAGAAAATAAGCAGGTCAGGGACTGAAAAGTGGGAAATGAAAGTGCAGGCAGAAGCCAAGCCGGACACTGCAGCTTAATCTTGCCTGAGGCTGACAGCATGCTCAGAGCCACGTTTTGGGGTATAAGAGGACACAGCTCTACCATAGCTGCAGAGCAGGAGCAGCTTTTTGGAAAGGCCCCTGCAAAGAGGGTGGCAGGGAGACAGCAAGGCCTGAGGTGAGCCAGGCTAGGGAAGGACTGGGGCTTGCAGAGCTCCAGTGGTGGGCCAGCAGCAGTGTAGCAACACCGAGATTAATCCAAGCCATTTTTTTCCCTGTTTTAAGGGAGGCTGATGAGTTTACAGTGGAATAGGATGGGCAGTTTTAAAGAAGAGTGGAGGTGGGAAATGCAAGAGGTTTTAGGTAGAACTATTTTAAGAAACCGATGGAATATCCAAGAGGAAATGTCAAGGAAGAAGCTGGGTATACAAGACTGGAAGGGAAAGCTGTGAATGATTTGCAAGTCTAGCAACTAAAAATAACATGGACTGAGCTTCTGAATGGGGAGATGAGGAGAGAAGAGGCAAGCCAAGCCCAAAGCCCAGTGAGATGGGCTGAAATTGAACCAGGCAGCAACACTGCCGGAGCAAGGGTTTCCATGGGGGCAACCTCCTTGCTACACAGCAGCACAGGCAGGGAGAGTTCAGACAAGAAGTGCTGACAAACACACTCCTCTGCACACGTTCCTTTAAACAAAGAACTGCTTAGTGTAGTGTCATGAAGTCAACGCAAGTCATGTGTCCTAAAAAAATAAAAGGAAACCTGCTACTTGCCTGAGTAAAATAGCAAAGCATCAAGCAGAGGACTCCTCTAGCCCATCCTGCTCTGATGCTGTTGCCATGCTCTCCAAGTCCCACAAAAGGAAGAGGACACTGTCCACCTTTAAAACACACTTTACTCCTCTCCAGGGACACCTCCTTCCTTAAAGGAATACCTTAAAGGTATTTGGAGAACTCATCACATTATGGACCAGAAAAGGTAATGTAAGGCCCGGCTCCCACAATCTCTGGGATTATAAACATCAACCATGGTTTGATCTTACTGAGTGGTGGCTTTGATGCCCCGCTTTCTGGATCAGAAAAAAACCCAAATCTGTTAAGACTGTCCTCAGGGCAGATGAGTCAGAAAGTGCACCAGCTACACTTGACTCTCCATACTGAAAATCTATGCCTTAAAAAAAACCCCTGACAATAAGGACAAGATGCCCCTGACTTTATCCGGGAAGGATTTCAGCCTTTCATCGTGTCAGCCATTGTACAGATAAGAAAAAAAAAATTACAACAGCTTCTGTGCCCAGGTTTTTAAGATTTTACAGATCAACAAAGAACTCATTTTATCTTGAGGTTCTTGGGTAAATGAAAGCTTGCAGAGAAGCAGCACTCCGCAAGACACAGGGCAATATTGTTATGGAGGGCTGTATGCCTAAATTTACCACCAGATTAAGAACTCTGTACGTCTGCAGTCACTCCTCTGCTATGCCAACCCAGTATGGAAATTGACAATTCAAGTATTTGCCAAATATGCATTCAACCAAAGGTTGAAATGAAGGAATAATTGCAGTTGCAGTGTAACAGCATATGCAGATATTTCATACCAAGTAGACTGAATAGATTTGCAAAAGGTGAAGGTCAGAATAAAATATGCTACTTTGGGAAAGTGGAAAGAATGTAAGAACGAGGGGTTAGTATCAGGCATATCTAACTAAAAACCCCAACAAAACCTACAGTAAAAGCAGACATTTAATCATGTTTCACAATGTATCTGCTAGACAGAAAACAACTACACCACCACAGCTATAGGAAATCTAGAAAAAACATTTAACAAAATTTTTGGCAAGTAGGTTAAAGCTGCAGTGATATGACTTCAATTAAACTAGCAGAAAAGGAACGACTCCAGTGATCATTTCTTTAATAAAACATATCTTTAGTCCTCATACATTAGCCAGTGAATTTGGACTCAAGGAATGTAACTTCATACAAAGACTACAGTGAACTGCATAAAAATCTGTCTTATGGTTTTCCAGTCACATTAGTCACGGGTATAATTCAGATGAGAGCTACAATTCCAATTCTAAATAAGTTCTAGAGGGAAAAAACTGTCTAAACAACTCCTTATGGGTTGCATAAACCGTAATTCAGGTAGTATCTTACAATTCTTATGTGCTCTGTTTTAAAAACATTTCTGTGCTTTTTCTGTGCCTTTCTCCCGTGAAACAGAAATTTCGTTATGCCAGATCCATGTCCACATCTATAGGAAAGTTGACTCATGAAACTCCCCATAATGCTGGCAGAGAGACGAAGAGGGGGAACTACACATAGCACCTATCGCCACACATTTCTCCCCTTCTTATGTGTGAATAGATCATCGTCTAGGAATGTAGGAAAGCCTGTAAAAGGTGTGATGGCTGGAATTAGACTTTGTCAACAATCATCCTTCCCTCATCAGGCTGCTCTAGTAGCAATGGCATCAGGCATCCTGCCCAGGGTGCAGAAGAGGAAAATGTGCCCTGTTCATCTACTTGACTCCTGGTATTCACTGGCTCTGGCAGCTGCCCATAGCAAATATTTTTTTACATGGTAGAACCAGGATTCCCAGAAGCACTTGGAGGCACGGTCTGAGCAGGAGACTTCCTGGTCTAATGTGGCACACAGACATGACTGAACATGAGCTCAGTGCACGCGACAACAGCAAACGCAGGGAAATGTTTACTCTGTACCACAATCCATCACTATAGTGGTCTTCGGAGTGCAGCCCTTCCTGAAGTCTATACTGATTACCTCAACACAGGCAGGAGTTCAGATAGCAATAACTGGTGATGTCTTACACTGCTGCAGTTCAAGTGATTGAAGGGAAAGAGGATAAGTTTGTAATCTGGCAAATTCACAGCACAGCCATTGCGCTTCTTCCAAAGATGCACCCCATAAACACATACCAGCAGTAGCTGGTGGACAGTGTGCACCTCTGGGTTTGGCAGGGCACCAAGAGTAGACTAGCAGTGGAGCAAGTGAGACCCAAACAGCCAGGGGAAGGTAGAAAACACATTTCTGAACAAGGAGAGAGAGCTTGTGGGTAAATGCTGCTGAAAGAAACATGGGATGTGAACAAAGGACCTCGTGACTGACTGATTCCTCCTGTGCTAGCGGGGATGACATGAAAATAAACTAGACTGTAGTGTCAAGTAGCAGACCTCATCAGCTTCTCTTCTTAACAGGTTGGAAAAAAGGCTCCAGCTGTTTTATTTTAAAAGAGACACAACAGTTATCATGTCTGAAGTTTTTCAGAAGCAAGCAGTAAAATTCATCCACCAAACTTGGGCTCCCTACAGCAGTTAGGAAGCTTAGAATATTATGATTGTAAAGCTAACACTGTCATATGACCACTTTCTAAAGACATTTCTCTATTGTTAGTCACTTCCCTCAAGCTCCAATTAAGGATAAAAGCCTCACGTTTGTAGCTCTGGAGCACAAGGTGGCTTTGGTAGTGCTCCCCGGGGTGGGAGCAGGGCACAGCACTTTGACCTTGGACGGGAAATGCCCCTCAGCCAAGTGACACAGGAACACAGCCAGATCAGGAGCAAAGAGGCAGCACTGGCTAAAGCTCTGGAATCATCACTGCAAACTGCCTGTTTCTTGCTCAAATATGTTGTACTGTATTTGCATTAGTCCTGAGCAAGACCAGCACGGTGGCAGCCACAGGTTTGAAAAGGTGGGAGAGGAACACAAATACCCCTTCGCAGAAACTGACAACCAACATGGAGAGCAGCATCAAGTCCCACAGGCCTGTCCAACCTGTAGAGCCAACTAAAGGCAAAATAACGGCACCAAAATAAATCTGGGGTAATTTTATGCTGACTTTTCGTGCGTAGCTGCTTAACTGGTCTGCCACCACACCTGGAATGGCAGCTTCTTTTGTAAACATCATGTGACACAGGAACAAGAGAAACTGTGTTTCAAATGTCACCAGAGCATTAACCAATTCAACATGAACATCCTGAGGGAAATGGCATTGGACATCTCCAGAGTGCCCCTTTCTGCACACAGACTAACAAATGCAAAACTTGAGAATTAGAAATGCAACCTGAAAACAAGTTGGGTTTGAGATTTCTAGACTGTAATTAGCAACATAGCTGTTGTTCTGCAAAACTGGAAAGCACCCGTTTGCCCCAGTGCTGCCTCTCCTACGGCTTCCAAATGCCCTCACACCACATTGCAGCTCATGCAACACCTCGTGGATTCCCTTGGCTTGAAGATGGGAACCCCTCAGTCTTTCTTCCCTAAAACACCCCAGAGCCTTCCCATCACCTCTAAACTACCACAAACAACAACCTCACTACTGCCATAGCAATATTTACTACCTATCACACAGAGTTTGCAAACAGATTAAGAAGAAAGAGGCCCTGGTGCTTACACCAAAGCTATACCCATGCTGATTAACCAGGAGTTCATCCTGACAGGCAAGGTATAAAAGTGGAGTTTCTTCCTGCCTCTCCCTCAGCTGGGACACAAATGTGCTCATCCATCTCTCCTCCATCACCCATTTGCAAAGAATACATCACAGCTTCATATTCTAAGTATTTCTGTGCCTCTATCAAATTTAGTTAAAATTGATTAAAAGGTTAAAAGCTGCAGAGGGCTGGGGAGGGCAGGAGCCAGACACAGCTGCAGGCAAACTGTGCATTGCACAAGCTTACTGCCTCCAACACCCTGCTGCAGTTCTGAAGGGTAACTTCTTAAGCATCAGAAAACCTCAGATAATGGCGACAGCCCCAGCTCAGGTGACAGAAATGGAGTTTACCAGTTCGGACCAGCTCACAGACTGCCTCAGTGCCTCTAAAGATGTCTTTATTTCCAGAAAAAGGAATCAAGAGCAGTAACAGGCTGAAACTTTCATCTTTATTCACATAAACAACTTCTGTGGGAACACTTCCACTTCTCCATTTTTTAAGCACATAAACCATGCAGCAGCTCACCACAGAACTTGCCAGTCAATGGTGTGTATAAGCTTCAAGTGCTCCAGCAAAAAACAAGTCTGTTTTTATTTCCTTTGTGCTTCATTAAACTTCAGCATTAATTGGGAGAAAATACCCCTTTGGATAACATTAGTCAATACATCCACTACTTGGTGAGGTTTTTTGGGATTAGCTACTGGCAGAGCAAGCAACTGTGAAAGTATAGTTGATACAGAGAACTTGATATGGGTGCACTAAGGAAAGAAAACACTCCTGTCCGCAGACGCCTACAGCCATGTTCTGGTACCAGCAGGTGCACAGACCAGTGCTGACATTTGACTATACACTGCTCAAAAAGATGTTTCAAGATTGAAGCTGCAGCTGCACAGAAGAGATAGGGTTTAGTCTTCTGCACAGGGTGCCTGTGGAAAAGCCACTTAGAGCAAGATTCACCCTGCTGAAATGGAACTATCTAAAAATCAGTGTTTGCTCCAAATTTGGTGCCTGGTTTCCTCCCTGTAGAAGGAGGAGAGGGAACAACACCTCCACAAGAGCCTCCTTCCTGTCACCCCAGTGTGGAAGATGGACATTACAGCTCTGAGAAGCAAAGTGTTCAGACAAACTTGAATCTTCCCACTTTTTAGCTGACTGCATTGTTATAGCTCTAAACGTATTTAAAAACTACAGTAGTTCACAGCCTGGCCCAGTTTTTAATGTCCTACTCTTTCGAAATGTACACAAGACTTTACATGAATTAAACACTTTTATTCCACACTCTGGTGATATAACACAAAATTATTTCAGTTAAGCCTGGCCTTCATGCCCCTTTCCCTCAAAAAGAATCAACATTCATCTGAAGTCAAAAAGTGAAAAGAAAAGAAATCCTATACCAAAAGGCTGAAGTTTTAAAGACTGTGTAAAACTGCTTCAGACTGTGCTAGTGTTGTGTGCCCTTGTAGGGAGCCTGTACCTATTGCAGTGTCTGAAAATCTACAAAAAACACCAGAAAGACAAAAAATAGATCAATAGGGTACATAAACTGCCCACTCAATTAAGAAAATAAAAACTAACAGTGAAGATTCAGGAAATACAAAGGCTAACACTGATTTAGTTAGAAATAAAAGCAAAAACTGTCAAAAAATCTTACTTGAGTCAAGACAAACTGCACTTCTTAAAATAAAATATAATATATATAGCCATAATTTTAATGACTTTTCAATGAATTTAAATATATTTGGTCCCAAGCCAATAGCTATTAAATGGCTTGTGGAGGATGTTATGTTGAAAGTATGGAATGGTATTTAAACTGCAATCGTTCTTCAAGTATATATGGAATTATCAAAATTCTAATTAACAGGTATAACTTGTGTCCACCAGCCATGCCCAGGGGTCACAGTGATATCATGATAAAGTGCTATTAAATCATCACTGAAAAAGCTATTTAAATAGTGTAGTAAAATCTTGCCTTCATGGAACCAGTGGACCATGGCAGAAGTAGTGCCAGCATTTCTCGCTACATGATAAAAACTTCATATTCTAGAAGTCATATTTCAGGATTCTCGCTTCAGCTTTAAGATCATATCACCACAGCTGTAAGATCATGCAATCATAGAATCATAGAATGGTTAGGGTTGGAAGGGACCTTAAAGATCATCTAGTTCCAACCCCCCTGCCACAGGCACATATACTTTGGTAAACTCAGACACAGTTTTTATGGCTACACAACACACCGTGACTTTAAGACTCCCAGTACACTGTAAAAAAATTCTACATGTTCACAGAGACAAGCCAATTGAGTTGGCTTAACCCCATGTCAAATGTGTTTGGTGGGCTAGTCTGAGGCTAAATTTGTCAGGATCCAAAAGGATATTAAACTAAGTCTCCACAGTTCAAAATATAAGGCTTACTCGAAACACAACCTATGAAATCGATTTTACATAAAACCCATTAACTCATTTCTCACACAATCTGCACATATATTATTTTGTTGTCCTTTTTGTCAGATTCTATGTGCATCACTAGATACAAAATCTGCATTAATCAATCTGTTATGGAAGACAATTTACAAAATGCCCTATCCCCCATGGTTATCTACAGGTTAGATGTAATGACCCAGAAGCTCTCTCCCAGCTTTATGGTCCTGCAGAACACTGGTATAACAAGAAGATCTGAGCACAACAGCTTCCCAGAACAGAGGGCATCAGCAGAGGCTCTGGCGTTTCCCAGCTGAGAAAACAGCATTTCACCACAGGTTGTACAGCAAACACACAAGTTACTACTAGAGGAAGCCAAATATTTGAACAAGCAGAGAGTGATGCATTTCATTCATGCCTGAAAGGAAAGCCAGTGAATAAGAATTATACGATGCCACCATGAATTTGCCCTTAAGACGCAAAACAGTTTGTTCTGAATAGAACAGAATCAGCAAATA
>JAVHNF010031661.1:0-13739 GCA_034783455.1 Micropsitta finschii | reverse complement strand
TGTCCAAAACAGTCAAAAATGAAGTTATCTTCACCCCATTTTGAGAAAAATATAATATGATTTACTTAAACCAATGATTTTTCATTCATACCAGATATGGATAAACAGCTCTATGCACAAATTGCCTTTGGAACTAAATAAATTCAGCTTGTTCAGCTTGTTCACAGAGACAAACCTGGGACAAGCTGCATATTCTAAGCCAAATTGGTATTTTCCTTCAAATAATTCCCAGTAACTTACTTTTTATCTATCTCTTTTTATTGTTGTATTTCTTTAGATAATACCAATTCAACAGCAAATCTGTGACCTTTTGTCTTGAGAAAGTTTCTATCCTATTGCAATACATGCTAAGCAAGTTTAGAAACTCTGCTTAAATCATCATCATTTCATTACTGGAAGTCATGGTTTATTGTTTATTTCCCACTCAGTTCCTGTGCACAAGGGATCAAAAATAAGTAAGTCTGTGTAGTTGACAGAAGCACAGAGAATAGCAAGAGGCCATATGAAAGATAAAAATCAGGGCTTGTTTTGGTGAGCGTGTTTTCAGGACAAATAGTGCAGACAAAACCAACTATCTAATGTCACCGTGTGCTTGAACATATCATTGTACAGGAGTCCAACCTGCAGAGCCTCTCAGATAAAGCTAGATCAACAACAAGGAACTCTCCTTCAAAACTACAAATGGCTGGCTCTTTCCCGAAAAGGAAACCTAACATCAAGATACAGGAGAAATTACAAGAAAGAAGCTGACATGAACCCATGTAGAACAGCCTAGGAAGTAAACAGTAAGTACTGACAGAAGAATGTTCCTCATCTAGATTTAAATACCATGATTAAAGCCTGGGTATATGTACTTATTGCTTGTTGCCACCATTTTATCACTCTATAACTTACTTTCATGAAATTCTCTTAGTTCGTATTAAAGGCCATGACTGAATACTATTAATTAAGTCCTGTCCAACCCAAGCCCTTGTGTATTCAGGAAAGGGAGAGCTGAAAGAAGCTGCTGAACTAAGCAGAAGAAACTGAAATACTTATTTCAATAAACTGAAATAAGTGATGCCCATCTTAAATATGCTTTCCAACAATATATCAAGTGAAAAAAAGGAAATATTGGTATGATGCCTCTGCTGTGCCTGATGTTGTTGGGCATGGCAGTGTTGCTGTAGGATGAGATGGGATAAAGGCTGCTCATGAGTAATGTAAGATATGTTAAGAACCAGTTTAGAGAGCACTATTTACAGAACACAGCACTGAACATTATTTAAGATTACGGATATCTTAAAAAACACCTCATTGACTTAACACAAACTTCACTTTCTATGTTTACTTTAGTACTTAACAAGTCTAAATTGAAATGAAAAACAAGACCTCAGCTCACGACTTCAAGCACGATGCACACACTTTCCTATCTTTAAATTCATGTTCCTGAATTTCTTAACTTTCACCTTTCATTCTGCATACCTATTTTGCTTTTCCATCCAGTGAACAATGAATGATATAGAATATAGAGAGTGCAATGACTGTGAACAAACATAAACTGAATGTAGGGGGGGAAATGAAAATAATTGTTACATTTGTGTCAGGATTCAAAACAGTAAGATCTGATCAAGTAGATAAAATGATAACACTTATAACAATAATGGTTATCAAATGCATAAGAAAGTGCATGGAATGAATAATGATTCTTTTACTTCCATTTCTTCCAAAGTTCAGGAGATTTAATAATGGAGTTTTGTTTCTAAGGGTGGAAATTTTGACTCCTTTGTGATTCTCATTGTCATGAGCCTTTCCAGGAAAATAGATTACAATTTCTTGTGACAGAGTTAGCAGATGTAGCTCTACTGATCTGAAGGTACAAAAATACTTTGTTTTGATATATCCTGTTCATTTCAGTGAAGACATCATCTACTCTCAGTTCTATTAATAAGCAAAATGATTCTTGAGAACACAAAAGTCTTCTCAAAACTATAGACAAATCTGTAGACAAAACTTCAGCTTTGCTCATAAATTGCTTAAACTAAGTTACTATCTTATGGTTTACTGAGTCAGTGACTCCAAATCAAATTTCTTTGGTTATCATTTTAATTCCTCCCTTCTAGTCATCTAATCCCCACACTCAGATTATTAATGTTTATGATCTTCTTTCCATTTGTCAGTATCAATACCCAACTTTTCCAAAGTCTATGCCCAGAAGAGAAGCAAGTGCAAAGGCAGGTCAGAATTCAGCTAAGCAACTAGAATTCAGTTAACATTTCTGCAGATTAAATATGAGCCAGGCTATAATGAAACCCTTCATTATGTTTTTCCACTCCTGTAGCTATGTACCTATGTAGCTATGACTTTGGTATTTATAAACATGGTAAAGGAAGGTCATTCACCAAACATTGGCAGTTCTTTTACGATGTCCTGGTCCTTTTGGGTATTGGTTACATTCATGTAAGGTACTTCTTTCCCCTTAGCCATATCACTTCAAGTAACACCTCATTCAAGCCTTGACCCATCCATATGCTGTTGGAAAATGACCCGAACAAGGTTAGCATGCTTCCCTCATCCCCTTCAGCTTCTCTCAATGTCCAAACTAAATTCAACATAAAAAATGAGACTGATAAGAGGAAAAAGTCAACTGACTTTTTAACTACAGGTCTTAAAGGGTTTGCAATCAACTCCATTAAGTTCAGTGTTAAATTATTCTCTGGCCTCTCCACCATCATTAAGAGACAAGTTGCATCTTTTCCTGCTGCCAACAGAAGTACGTCTAGTTGATGTGACGTAAATTCATTGTAGTTCTTTGAGCCACTCAGTTAAGTGCAGAGATGCTCCTCACACTGTGAACTTCTGATCTGAACTTTGGGTAAATTTTATAACTCAAAAGACCAAGCAGCTGTTGGAAACCGACTCATTAAATACAAATATAATCACTATAGCACCTTCTTCCTAAGGTATTTTCAACAAGAGCTGGAATTGAGGAAAAGCATCCATCATTAGTTACAGCCAGTAAATCAGGAACACAAATCAGGGAATTAGAAACACATTTGATCTGAGCCAGTACAGAACACATAGCAGAGTCAAATCTTTAGTTGTTAACAAACACAAATGAAATTCCAGATATATTTCAGTCCTAAAAATTAAGTCAAGGAGATTATCTTGGAAGCCAGAAATTGCTCAAGACAAATCAAAAGGTTTTGTGCTTCATTTTACACTAGTTTCTTGACTACATACCATACAGTCCTATTAACACCTACCAGGACCTGCAACATGATCATTGCTGATATAAAAGGAGACCAGAGCTCCAGTGCTCTCAAATGCATCATAGATTTTGTGTCCTAACCAGGGAAAAACCACAACAGGGTAAAAGCTGAAGATGAAAGGCTCCTCTTCACAGATGCTGGCCATTTCTCATCATCAGAGGAAAAGCATGGCTCAAATTAGCTTGAGTAAGTGAGATTGCTGCACAGTCATCTCTAAGAACCTTTGTACCTGTTTGAAGTAATGATAAAAAATAACTCAACTTCCCATGTACATAACTATTGGTGCAGAGACCTCCATGAGCAGCCTGAGAGCTACAGAGAATTCGAACTACAAGTCCTTCTACTGACAGTGGTCTTCACCTATGAAAAGCTGATTCTATTTACAGTAGAATATGCTAAATATGAAAAGCACACATCCCAGAAGATGGATAGAAACAAGCTAGTTTTCCTCATGAAATGATAAAAGTTTATTTCAACCACAGTTACCATACTTAACTTGAACCATAAACATCTAGAATCATAAAATCATAGAATCATAGAATAGTTAGGGTTGGAAAGGACCTTAAGATCATCCAGTTCCAACCTCCCTGCCAAGGGCAGGGACACCTGACACTAAACCATTCCACCCAAAGCCTCATCCAGCCTAGCTTTGGAAACCAACAAGGATGGAGCATTCACCACTTCCCTGGGCAACCCATTCCAGTGCCTCACCACCCTCCCAGTAAAGAATTTCTTCCTTAGATCCAATCTAAACTTCCCCTGTTTAAGTTTGAACCCATCACCCCTTGTCATTGTTCACTGACAAACCCATTACCCCTTGTCACTGTTCACCATTTTCTGAAATTCAGAAGTCTCTGTCCTTTTTTTTTGTTAAGGGAAAACAGCTGCTATAAAGCTCCATTCTTATCAAATGAGAGGAAACCTGGTGGGAAAGACATTTAGTAGTGTTTCTAAGCAGGATTTCATGAGGAATGTTCCTGAAAAGGACAGAGAAAAGCCCATGGACAAAGCAGTTATTCTTACTTAAGTGGGATCTAACAGTTGGATTTACTTCAAGAACCACAGTCTACAAAGGTGTTCAAACACCCATTAAACTCAAGAGAGGAAACAAAGAGGATGGTCCCCTTGGGGTCTGGGATGCCATGAGGATGACCATCACTGGTGAATCAAGAGCTGCAGCCAAAGCAGGGAAGGGATATCGACAATGCCTGTGTAAAGCTAAAGATCATTGCTGGAGCCCGATTCGGGGGTTAGAGAACAAATGGCAGCTTTTGTAAAGTTACTTCAAGCTCCAGAGGCACACATTGTGCACAAGGAGCTAACTGCACCTCTCTCTTCTCCAGCTCTCCCACAATATGATTTCTTGTTGGAAGAGTACTTTGCCTCTTATGATGCTGAGAAAATAGTATATAAGCTGCAGGATGTGCCTATTGCATCAACCTGTGACACTGTAATAACACAGGTTTGCCTTAGTTCAGCACATCAACACTAACAACAGGTACGCTGTAAATAATATGTAATGGATGGGAATAATTCTAGGTATCTCAAGAACACAGACAGATGATATATTTTTATTAAGGTAATTGCATTACCAAGAAAACGTTTCCAAAATGTTCTTGGGAAGTCCTGGAAGTTTTAATGCCGTGGAAGCTTCAGGGAAAGACTGAGATTTCCTCAGAACTGTGGGGCTCACTGGAGAGCACTGTGACCTGACACAGGGCTGCAGCAAGGTGTTGAAGACAGAAACGCACAATCATAAGCACCCACCAGAGCAGATGAAGACTATTTTTCTCCTTCTCTTGCAGCTGATAGAGGCTGCTTGACTGAGCTCTGCTTCACCCCACACTGTAAATACCCATAGGGCCATAAGGCAATAGAAAAGGTAATTCTGCTGCTCACAACAGAGCACTAACCAGAGACCTTCCTGAAGACTGACTATTCTGAAACTTTTTGTCTTTTCATTTGAAAAGAGGAAATCAAGAAAGGAAAATCTATGTGCTTTGGGATCAAACATCAAAAATTAAGATTGAGAGATAGAAACAGATTGAAACAAGTGAGACCCTCAAAGCCCAACATCTCTGAAGTCGACATCCAAAAATGCAAACTATCTATATATGTTTTTGTCTCAGCATTCAGAACACGAGCAAAGCAATATTCTAAAGGGGACAGCAAGGAAATTAAAAGAACACAGCTGTAATGCCATGCTAAGAATGACACAGGTAGATTAAGTCTACTTTGGGAGATACCCACATATTTTAAGGGTATTCAATACAGGAGAAGGCAAAGTATTTGATGGCAAGCAGTTGGATTTGCACATATCCATCTTAGAAAGTGTGCATGGGGCAATCACTCAAAGGAAAAAAAAAATCATCCCACAACTATTTATTTTAATATCAGAAAAAGTGCATCAAAAGCAAACTTCACAAAGAGAACAGACGTGCTTGCTATAAAGCATTATTTCCACAGCCAGTTTTCATTAACAGAAAAATACCTGGAGATCCTAGACTTTGATCGAATAATGTATGCAGAAGCAGCAAGCTATTTTATGAGATTCCAAGACAGGCTCCTCTCAATTCCATCAGGGGAAAAAGAAAAATCAGAAAGACAAAATGCAAGTCACTGCATGGTGAAACTGCCCATTTTCCAGTACCTCACACATCAGTCTTTCTCTGGGCTAAGTTTTACTCATAAATGTATTGAATATGTAGTGATTGATGTGAGAATAGTTAGGATATCTCTGAGTTTTCCCCCTAGTTTAAACTGCTGATTGATACATTCAGACCTTATTCTATTTTAGGTATAACTGGGGTTTTGGGTTTATCCTCAAATTGCATTATTTTTCAAAAATATCCACAATGTCAGAAATGAATAACCATTAAAACATGAAAAGATAGCAAAAAGATGATACACAGTGCAAACTATACCATGTCTTTTTAAAGGAAAAATGCACACAAACAGAGCAAAGCAGCCAGAAACCATTTCCCAGCAAACACACAGTTGTATTGAACCATTAAGCCAGTGCAGGGCTTAAAAGGATAAATCTCAGCTTTTAAGTGTAAAATAGAATTCAATTTTAACTACTGAGCCATGACCACTGCCTCTTTAACAATGTCATAAAAAGCTTCTTGGCTTTACAAATTTAAAAGAGTCAGTGTCACATAAATACACTCACAAACGGTCTAAAAATAACTTTAAGCTGCCTACCCACAAGGTCAGAAGCAGCAGACACAAAGAGCTGAAGCTCTATGAAGAGCTTCCAGTGAGGAAAATACTGTTGCCAAAAGTGAAGGTGTTGCCACTGGTTCACAGCTATTTCTATGCAGTTCTTCAGTGTCAATTATGCTGAGTTATACTCAAGCTAAAATGGCTTGAGATGTAGGAGTAATCTCGAATATGCAGATCTCATCAGTGAAACACTTTGCTGGTGTTCACAGCATACTTATTTGAACTTATTAACTGAAATTAAACTTCGGTGCGGGTCCTTTCCACTACTTACTAATGATGTACTAAAGGAGAATAAAGATAAACCTATTTGAGATGCATTAAGGCACAAACCACTAATTTTCAACAATCCAGTGTAGTCCAGCATGCCTTGTTACTATGAACGCAGAGAACATGCACAGTGTTGATCACACTATATGAGAAATGTTGTCTATGTGAATCTTCTAATGTATTCTTCTCCATCTCCTGATGGAAAGTAAATCAGACATTACTTTAACATACTTCATGCTTCTTCAAGTTGAAAAATATAGAGGAAATGGTAATAACAATGGAAATTCAAACTTCATTGAGAGATTCTTTCTTTTTTTTTGGCTGTGGCAGGACTATGCTTGGTAGAATATCGTGATAGGGAGCTTGTCTCTATAGATTTTGAAAAGCAAGCTAACAAGACCATTTAAAAGCGTGCTCTGAACACCAGTAAAGCAGGGACTTCAATGATTCTGCATCAAGTTGAGTTTATCTAGCTTGCAAAAGATGAAGGACTACGTCAATCCTCCTGGGATTAAACCTCTGGTTTAAGGTGTTTAAATATTTCAAAGGTGATGTTTCAAGCGTTCTCCCATCCCTTCCAGCTACACTTTTCTTCTTACTATGCTTTTTTAAAACTTTAATGTTTTCTCCAGAGGTAGGCACAGAGAGCACTTGATTACCAAAGTAAGAAGTCATGGGCTGAAACAAAGCCATAAGAAATACTGCAGCCTGTCAAACGTGATAAGTGCCTCTGATTATCCTTGACTGCATTCCCTGGGCTCAGCATTTCATTAAATAGCAATGCTCTCTTTTAAAAATAGATTTACCACCATCGTGTCCTGAGGTTCTTTCATGTTTCCAGCTAAAGCTATGTACAGAAATGATCCTTTCCTCAGTAATTATATTTGATTCTCAGTTTCAATGTTACTGATAAGATTTGTCAAGTTTGGGTAATATGACCTCAAACAAGTCATGAACACTAAAACAGCTTTTTATGCCTAAGAATCTCTCTTCAACTGAATGAATAACTTCCTGGGAGAAATCACAAAATGCCTTAAGAATTATGTATTAAATTAAATGAGGTGAATTAGACTGTTATATCCTTGAAGAAGGACAGTACAGTCAAACACTAGTGCATGTCAAAATAAATTAGGGGCTTTGCTGTATATTAACAAAGTTCTTCTAGTTCTTTCTATCTATTTCAGGATAGAAAGCATCTGCAGCACTACTTGATAATGCCTGATCAAAACCTGTACTGATTATGATAGTGTGTCAAGTAAAATTATTGACCATGTATTAAAACCAAGAAATATATCTATTTATGTGGGTGGAAATCTTAATGAAATATTAAAAAAACCCAATATATTTTCAAATAAATCTTTTTTCTTGCTCTAATAGATACAAATGGCTTTGCTCTGTACAATACTTATCTAATTGGGGATGATATTACAGAAAAGATGAAATTATTTTACTGTTAAGTGAAGCTCAAGAAAACAACACTTTCCACAAGATGTCAAATTTCCATTTCCTATCATTGGCAGAGAACTCATCAGACATCAGATGAGGTTAATTCACCACTACCAGAACTCAGGACAGAGAGAAAAATTAAAACATAATAATATCTCTGAGAAGAAAACACAAGCTACAGCATCCCACAGATAAGCTTTAGGGTACTACCCAACTACAGCTTAATTATTTATGGGGAAATCATACTCAGAATTACCTAGTGCTTCCTGCAAGTGAACATGTGCTAAATTGGAAACTCTAACTCAAATATTGATAACTTTTGAAATGGTTTAATATTGTATTCATGATAAGGAGACACACGGTCATGTTCTAATGAAAGCCTTTTAAAAATGACATACCTGTATCTTTACCCTAGTAGATCAAAATTATAAGGTATATATTGAAGACTAAGAACTATAACTGAAGAAGACTGAGAGAAGAAAGGAATAAGGTTTGAGCTGAAATCCCAAATCGACAACTGACTGACTTTTCATTGAAAATAAAGCTAAGACAACAAATAAAAGGAAACTACACAGCAAAAATATGCAGTTTTGCATTCCCTTTTCGAAGTAAATATAGCAGCATTTTGAAATAAAGACCACTGCATCCTGCATCAATGGAAAAAATACTTAAGCTACAGGCTGAATTTAAACCCTCAGAGAAAAAATAAAAATAGAGCAGGTATGCTCATTATCCCTCTCCTTAGTCTCATTAAAACCTATTGCTGGAAAGATTCTCCAGGGTCACAAAGTGCAGCTTCCAGATGCAACAAGCAATGTATCATGTAATGCAAAGTCTTGTCCTAGGAGAGGGATAACCTCAGCACCAGTAGAGGCTGGGGTTGACTGGCTGGAAAGAAGCTTTGCTAAAAAGGCCCTGGAGGTCGTGGTGGACAAGATGCACATGTACCAGTGATGTGCTCTTGTATCAAAGGTGGCAAATGGCAACCTGAACTGCATTAAGTAGAGAACTGAAGCAGCTTGAGAGAGGGGATTGCTCCTCCCTACTCAGCACTGGTGAAATACATCAGGTGTCCAACACTGGGCTCCCCAGTACAAGTGAGACATGGACATACTGGAGCAAGTCCAGCACAGGGTGATGAAGATGATTAAGGGATAAGAATATCTGTCATATCAGGAAAGGCTGAGCAAGCTGTTCAACCTAGAGAGAAGAATGCTCAGGAGGATCTTCTCCATGTGAATAAATACTTGATGGGGGCAAGGAGTAAAGAGAATGGAGCCAAGCTCTTCTCAGTGGTGCCCAATGACAGGATGAGAGGCAATGGGCACAAATCAAAACAGTGGCAATTTCATCTAGACATAGTAGATGATGGTCAAACACCGGAACAGGTTGTTCGGACAGTCTGTGCAATCCCTATGTGATCTGTGACTGTGTATGTGATTTTGTAACCTTATTCATCGACAATTCTGTCTTCAAACAATTCAGGAAGACTGGAAGGGCAAGAAGCCAGTCTGAAGATTACTCCAGATGTCTATCTTCAAACAGTTCCTGATTTCAGTTTATGTTTACTAATTAGACAGCAATGGAGAAAAAATCTTCCATTGATAATAAATAAAACATTCCCAAACATTAATGGGACCGAAAAAACACAGAACAAAACATTTAGGGGATTGGTCTATGGGAATAAATATTCATGTTATTTGCAAAAGAAGAGCATTTCTATTTACCAAGTGAAATTGTGCAGAGCTGGGTTTGCACCCAAGCACTTGAAAGATTGCTTGAAGAAAGCATAGCTAGCTCGGAAAACATGTTAAGAAAGCAGAAGAGAAATATACACAGAAACCTGTGGGATCATCTCCTGCTCATTATCTCTGCCCTCACAAAACCCCAAAGTTTTCTACATTCATTTCATACCGTTGTTTCAATTAATTTCACAAAAATGAATTCTCTGTAAGGAAATCCCCAACCATGGGTTAATCCCAACATCTACACAGAATATTATTGGAAGGGAGAGGGGAAAAATAAAGCAAAGTCTTTTGCTTCAGAAATGGGGATAGGGAGCAGAGTGAGATAGGGAGCAGCTTAAGGTGAAGGGGTAAGAGGAAAGCAGGGGTTAAACTGGGGAGTAAGTGAGAGAAGGGGAGCAAGATGCAAAAGGGAAGCCCTAAGGAATTTTATAATGCTGATTTCTATACAGAATTAATACAAGACAGATGTAATGCTCAGATCAGCATCTGAGAACAATGTGGTTGGTACATCATCTGATGAGCACAGTCTGCAGAATTTAGCACTTCAGCATCCAGGTAACATGAAATAAATAGGCAACGTGAAGACAAGGAAACTCATACATACGTACTGCTTCGAACCGCCAAGCAGCTTTCAAAGTGAGCTCTGAACGTTAATGAGAGTTTTATCAGTAAAGCCCCATCATCACAACGATTGTGAAACTGCATTTTACTATGGCTTTTTATTTCTACAGTTTTTAAGGTTACTCAGCATCATTCTCTATCAATAAAGCATATTATTTCCGGAAAATTAATGAACAGGGAACTGGGTTCTTATGGGAATTTCCTGAAGTGCAAAGTTCTGTCACACGAGGAGGAGGCTGCTGGTTCAAAGAGTCGTAAGTAAAACTAACCGTAATACACCAAGATAGCTCAGATGAAACATGCATCATTAAACTTCATTAAACATTAAAGACAGACGAAGGATTTGCTGTAACAGTAAAAGTTCTATTCTCTTAATTTGACAAGGTCATAGAAGTTGGTGCATCTAAGCTCAGTACCATTCTGGTAGCATTCTGAATCACTGACTTAGGATGCAAAATAGTCCTTCCTAAACTGGAGTTCAGGAGTGACTTTCTGTTGGATTCAGAAAAAAAGGGAAATCCTCTTTGATGATTCTCTCAGATTGCTGAATATCATGTAATGGATCCACATGCAGTGCTTATAAAACAGCTACATGACCTCTAAATAGGATGTTCAGTACATGGTATCAATTCATCCTCTCCTCCACCAGAATGGTAACACTTCTTATTCTCATGTACTCTTTCTGAGCACGTATCTGATTCCAGTATCACAAATACATTGACAACAATCACTTCAGTACAAACACTACTTAAAGCACATCAAATCTGTAGCTTCCCTCTACTATAGTTTCATAGGAATTTTTGGTGAAATTCAAGATCTCAAGCTTTATTCCGCAAAATGCTCTGTTATAGCAGCAACTATGTGTAATACTTTTATTTTGTAAATGAAGTGAATTCCAGGATGATGTTAAATAGTTGTTGATACTTCTCTTTAAGAACTATTTAAAGCATTTATCAGTTTCAACACTTGTTTCCATTAAATTCATTTTTTTTTTCACAAAACTCTCCACAATTTGAAGCATTTCAAAGATTAGACATAAAAGCAGATTTTTCTTTAGTGTTCTCTTGCTCTTCTCAACCCTTAAGCCAGATTTTGAAATGCGTGTGTTAATCGATTCTTTTTCTTCATCTCCTACATCCAAGCATATCAATGCCCTACTGCTTCTTCAACAGCAGCAGCTCTTGTTGGATTAAGAGGCCAAAATGCCGTCTGCCTTCATTAACGCTCTCCTGACCAACCAGGAGGACACTTAAGAGACTTCATAACAAGAAACTTGAAAGAGCTTATATTGGTTTGAAAAGGCTTGAAGAGTATAAATAATGTTATAGTAGTTAATGCGTCCACTCTGTACGATGGCTACCAAGTCCTTGAAAAGTCTCATTATTACTACTATCTAGAAATCACTGCATCATGTAATAATAACTGTTCTCCTATGCAAATGGCTAAAATAACAGAAAAAAAGGAGCAAATTAACAAAACAACTAAAACAATTTTCTGAAGCTATGCCAGTATGTTCAAAACAAGTTATTTTAAATCAATTACCTCTGATGAGTGCAAGCGGAAAAGAGAACTAATGACAAGCTCTGTACCTCAAACATTAAATCACAGTAATTCAGCTAATTTGAGTATTTCTTTTTATTTACTATCTGTAACTTTTCTGCACTTTCATTTCACTAGCTAGCAAAAAAAGGTAGAAAACTGTAATACAACTCTCCATCATTATCAGGCCTTATCTGACTTATGACCATTTAATTTCTTATGGATTCTTTCTTTTTTTAATCATACCCAAAATGAAACTGATTCTTTGCCCGCTGAAGACAAATACGCACATTTGCTGGGCAGCATAATAAAGACAATGTCTTATAGACAGTGCTCTCCATAGAACCAAAGCTTTCCTCTACCTTGACAGATGCAATTCAAAATGGGGCACAGTGTGAAATCAAAATATTGAAACTGTCAAATATAATCGCTCTTCTGGCACACCATGCAAAATTGAACCTTTATTTTATAGACAAGAAAGATGTTTCATTGCTTTAGCCGACCAATGTCTCAAAGATGACTCAGAATTACCTTGAGGAACAGAAGAGTCTAAGGCAGCGGATAAACACAAACCGCATAGACAAAGCCCAGTCTTCCGGCATATGTCAGAAGGGAGTCTGCAGCTGAGAGTGGGTAAATGTTGGTTGAGAACTGGAGAGTTTATAAGCCTAATTCTCCTTGTTTTCCTGCTTATTAACACACACTAAGAAGCAAGGGTGTCGTGGTTTTAAGCACACACTAAGAATAACTCTTCTTTCCTGAATCCTTCTCTCTGATGCTTCTTTGCTATTTCAGCAACATTAACATCCCTGTTGCACAGGAATGTAGGTTCCTACATTCTCATTTCTTTCACTTATTTTTCTTTCTACATTTCCATTTTATTAGATTGCTTCCTTATAATGCAAGTTTCCAATCTAAGAAATCCCAGCTCTTCATCTTTGCTGTCTCCAAATGCAATCTCTATGCCTGAATCTGAAATGACTGTGTCATCCAAACTTTCAAATTCATTTCTTTATATCAGTTTTTGATGCTCTCCTACTTAATCCCTGCTTCTTCCATTTCACAGTCTTGACAAGGATTACAAACATCTCATCAAGACCAAATCTAAATGTCTGCATCATTATCATATATAATATTTGTGCTGTTTGACACAGCTGACACTTGCTGTTCTTTATTTACATTGCAATGGACAGAACAACACTCTATTCCTGCTAAAAAATGTGCAATTTGCATTCCTTTGCTTTTTTCTGCTGTGCTTTTATGCCTTGCCTCAATGGTCTCCAACTTCAGTTTCCATTCCTGGTCCAAACACCCAACCTAGAAAAAGCTTTGCCCTTGCTCTTGTCACATCACAACAGGTTTTGGCATTAATCTCCTGGCCTCCTGCCTTCAGCCTCACTTCTGGGAATGGACAAACCTTATGCTGAAGCTTGTAGGCCACCTAGGTTCTCTGATTTTCTAAGCTTCAGCCAAAGTCAGTCCCAAACACAACTTTTGGATCAAGCACTTGCTTAACTACAACCTTTTCCTATGAGAAAAATTGTGTTTACACCAACCTTAATCCAGAGGCCAGACACAACACCCCAAAGATCACATTGTCTGTTCTAAAAATAGAACATGATTCATTTCCTGGCCAAAGGAG
>JAVHNF010031652.1:8959-23336 GCA_034783455.1 Micropsitta finschii | reverse complement strand
CAGGAGATGTACAGCCTGATCTGGGCTTTCTGCCGGTAAATACAGAAAGTTTGTTCTGTGGCATTTCCTATGCAAACACAAAAAGTGCTTTGAAAGTCTTAGCTTTTTAATTTGCTGCAGGTGCCAACCAATGCAGAGCACTTTAACCTAGGAGTTTGATTTCTGAAATTATTAATGGTAAGCTTGTGTCACATTTTAGCAAATTATTTTGCATGGAATAAAAGTGGGCTCATGTCATGATCCAGTTACTGAGGGAGATTCTGGAAATTGGATGAGTGCAAACTTTGGGTTTTTTTCTCCTGAATTCACAGTATTCCTTTGCCTTTATTAGATGTGCAGCCCTGCCCCTCACTAAACACTGAATGGCATCACACCGATAGCTGCACGAATTGGGTGTGTATAGAGAAACTTCTATGCACCTCCTGAATCTTATAGAGAAAAAATGGGGATGAGGTAAACCTAGTCTGGAGCAGAGCTTGGTGATCCCATTCTGGAGCTCCCCTGTGTGCTCTTCCTCCAGCTGCTGTTTCATGGCATAATTGTCATATGTGGTAGCCATGCGTAGCAATTAATCCTCCTTAGGCAGCTGTCATCCATGTGCTGTCAGCACGGGGAATTCTCAGGTACACAGGATTTATAGTTTTGTGTTCAGAAGTCTGTGTTTGTCTGAAACTTTTGAGAAATTTAAAGCAGGCGCTCCTTTTTTGGGAACATGACCTCTTCTCAATGGTCTTGCAGCTTATATTGATGTATCTCTCCATCTCTTCTTGGGTTGGAATGTCTGCGTGTACTCTTAGAAGTAAAAGCTGGGGAGGGTTTCCTTTTTTAGGGTTTTTATGATTGACCAGGTAGAGAATGCTTCTATATAAAGTTTTCTGAGAGGATAATTGCACTGTAGTTACAGTATAAGAACATTTTTCAAAAGAACAAGGAGCAGGTTTAACACTGCTCTTTGAAAGCAATGAGAACAAATTTTCTCTGCTATTTGAGATTCTAACATCTGTTATTCAGCATCAGATTTAGGGATTAGAATGTACTGAAAGAAACTGGTCAGTAGAGAACTATTAGTGGAGCTTTTTTGTAAGCTAAATTTCTTCAAAAAAGGCATAAAATAAATCATACAGAGAACAGCCTTCTGTCCTGGAAGGAATGTGAGGGCTACTGGAGCTTCTTCTTCAGCCTTCAAGCTAATTTATTCAAGTTTGAGCAAATAAATTTTTAAAACTTTGAAGCAATTTAAAAATGAAGCAAAAGCACACAAACAGCTGTGTACAGTCCATAAATATTGAGGATGGTCTATCTCATGGAAATATCAGCAAAATAACATTTTAAACTTTTATGTACACAAATACGCAATTTTGCAGCAAGGTCCTCTTGATGACAATTAAGCATTCTTGATGATAATGAAAATGGCCATTCTTTTTCAAGCACAGACCATTCTTCATAATAGCTCCATCACCACACCACACCCACCATGCAATGGCACATGCACTAGATCAAGAACTTGATCAGAAGATCAAGAGAATAACACACCATCTCTTCTTCCAAAACACATTGCAAGCAATATGTACATGCGTGCATGTTCTCACCTTGAAACAGATGCATGAATCCTTATTTTCATGGGTAGTGGCTCAAGAAATGCATACTGTTCCAGTTTTTTTTTTTTGTCTAGGAGAACTAGGAATATGATTTGAAGAAGAAGAAAGGAGCATCCTCAACTTAGAAAACATGTTATCAAATGAAGCCTTTCTGAAATAATTGTCTACTATCATCAGAGGACCTGCAGTAATAAAGCAGGATTACAGCCATCACACTATCTAATACAGATCTATTGTTCTTTCCAGCTCCCATTTTCACAATGGAAACATAAGATTTCAAGTCAGAGAGGTGCACTGCTAACATGAAAGCCTTGGAAGACTTGGTGAAACCCTTGCCTTTAGACTATGAGTGCATTGCCAGTAATCTAGGCAGGAATAAATCTTTACCATTCATAACTGCCCATTATGCCAAAATTAGGTACTATATGAATTTCATTACTTTCTGCTAAAATCCAAATGGGCATAAGTAATGTGCAACCCAATGAGACGACTGAGAAAAACTACTCTAGTTTAATAACCTGATCTAAGGAGTCTTTACATGTTCTTTTTGTCTCAGTAGAGAAATCTGGTAATATTTTGGGGTAATATGGATAAACTTTATGTAAGAGTCTAGTCCACTGAGCGATGATGGCAGGTGAGACTGATCTGACCTGAAACCTTTTAGAAGTCCATCCGTTGCTACTAAAGCATATCTTCCCTTGCCAACAGCTCACCTAAGCCATGCTACTGATTCAGTGCTATAGGAAAAAATATAATCTTTGTTTTATATGCTTTCTACTCCAATGTTATGCAGTTCTCAGTGGCAAACTCATGTCAGGTGTCTGTGTGTGTACCTGACATTTCCACTGAATGGAAGCTGCACAGTTGAATGGAGTATTGCTGAGCTGTAGATGTTCATAGTAATACAAGACAGAAATGGGAGATCTCATTTTGAAAATTTTCTGTGTTTGAAAGAGAGTAAATCAGGAAAATAACTCCACAGTGCCTGCCTCCCTAACTGAGAATGATTCCCTGAAGTGTTTCAGGAAGATAATCTATCAGTAAATGTTCCTCACTCCATTTGCTTCTTCTAGAGAAATTCTTCGAATTCTTTTGCAAAAAGTTCACTTTCAAAGGCTGTGATATGTCTCTGAAGTAGCCAGGGCTGTAATTTCTCTCATTTACCCCATCAGAGGACAGATATTATATGCTACTTATTTTACTCATTTTAGGCTTAATATAATTTGAGAGTACTTTCTTGTGACCCTTAAGAGAAGATTACTTCAACAAGGAAAATAAATGGTGGAAAAGCTCCTTAATCCATTCATCTACTGCATGTCCCCTCCATAAACTTCATTGTGCAAAAGCAGTGGTGTGGCAGTGCACTTGCGCATGAACAGACATGAATTTCTGTGTTGTTCCTGTGAAATCAGGCATCTAAAACAAGCTGGGTTTCCCCTCCTTTGAGAATTTGCCTCCTCTAAGGCAGGGTTAACCCAAACCCTTAACATTTAAAACTAAACATTACAATAAGGATATCTTTAGGAACTACAGTTGCATGAGGTGCAGGATTTGGGTGGTGAAGAGAAAGGTGGCTTTTGGGAACAGTTGTAGTTTCTCAGTGTACATTTGGCTCATAAGATTATTTCTCTTTAATGGTAAGCTTTCATAATCAGCTTTTATAAACGAAGTCTTAACCTAGGACATAGATTTAAAAGAAGTTAAGTTTCAAAACTGACAGGAAGTTTGCCAAAGTTGGCAACACTGACAAGAACTCAATTTGATCATCCAAAACTGGAAATTATGCAGTAAATTTTTGACCTTGGTCACTTTGCAGGGAGGAAGAACTCGTGGAAAAAAGAACAAAGGAAATCCTCTTACTATATCTGGAACAGCAGCTCTTCAGCTGTGTTTCCATACATAACAAGATTCACTTATTTTGTTACTACTGATCCTTCAGTTCTTAGGACAGAAGAGATACACAGCTATGAGTAGCATATACTGTAATATATTACAAACCAGAATATTTTGATTCTTTACTTTCCAGAAATTGTCTGTTGTGCTCAAAAGTAGCAAAGTTTCTGCTGTTAAACTGTTATGAACTGGCCAAAACACTACTGGAGACTAAAATAATACTTTTTACGCACACACAGAGTATTTTCCAATGGAAGGTCCCTTCCCTGCAGCTAATGGGGAAACCTGGGAAAAAAAAAAAAAAAAAAAGTGAGGAGAATATTTTCCTTAATTAAGCAGAGTTGTAAGACAATAAAAGAAAATGCTTTCATCATATTGAGCAATTAGATGACAGTTTGCTCAGAATTACAGAGGAGGAAGGAGTTTTCTACCTGAGCAAAAAGCTGAGCATATAAATTCTGTCTTTAGAAAGGCAGCAGTCCCATTACTGTAAGTACTGAACTGCAATTCACTGTTGACAGCCCCGGACATTGTGAGGGAATTTCAGTGTAATGACTCATTTAGCTGTGACCTGCGATGGTTAAAGAACGGGCTCACCCTCCTTTTTGCCACACCTTGCACAACATGGTATAATCTGCCACAGAAAGGTGTGGTGGGCTGCTGAAAGCAGTAGTTAAGTCACTGCGGCTAAAAAGACCCAGGAACAACTATTAACATGATTAAATTTCAGTACTAAAGTTTGCAAATGTCTAAGGAATTAGTTTCACAAGCACACAAGACAAGCAATATTTCCTGAACTCTGAATGTAATTTTCCTTTCAGCACTCCTACAGTCCTGGCATTTATGATGTTTCTTTTGGTGCTGAAGTTGTGGATAGAAGAATGCAAGAACGTCTGTGCATATTTAAGATATTAATCCCAGATTATTTTAAGAAGTCATCAGTTAGGTAACATTAAAGAAGAAAGAGCTAATGAAGTGGTTTGGTTTTGATGTTTCTGGTCATGAAATAATCATGCGGCATTTGCATTTCCTCTCTTAAGGACAGTGATTCCTTTACAAAGGGCAGAGACAAAGTAATCCAATCATTTAAATATCAAATAATTTTATAGATTTACACTCTAATTTACATATAGCTCAAGTTCAGTATTTGTGTTGGCTGAAATGATGGGTAATGCACCACTTGAACAAAAGCTTTGAAAACCAAAATGGCACATTCCTATAAGACCACATTTCATACAGGAAGAAAAACAATGGAGAGACCTCAGTCAGGTAAGAGCTTGGCAGTAAAACCTGCAAAAGGACTTGAAACAATGGAGCAAGGAACTGTGAGCTCTGAATTATTTGATACTGGAGGTAGTGGGTATTAAATATAATTAACCTCCCTCCATCATCTTTTCCCCTTTACCCATCTAATACCGCTGGTGGTGTGTTTGTGTAACTCAGTTAAACAGTCCCTGTTATGTATCTTTGTTAGCTGGTTTCTGGATGAGGCACCAACAGAAAGGGCTCTTCAGTCAACCAGGACACCACAGTGGGCTGTCACTGTCCCTGGCCAGACAAACAGGCTGTCCGCAGCTCTGCTCAACACTGATGCTGACAAAAGTTCAGCTAGGTTACAGCAATTTTTTCCCTAATCAGGATGCTAATGCTAAGGTTTCCCTAGCAACAGGAGCCATAAGTCCAAAGTGACATCTTATTTCTACTAATCTTTTATTTCATTTTCAGTAGGTAATTGCAGGTAAATCCTCTAGCAGCTGTTCCAAAGAAGGATGAAGTGGTCAATACATTTCATTCTGCTGCCTGCAAACAGGAGTTTATTAGGGAATGGTGTCAACAGACTTTTAAGTGAGCCATTTAATCTGCATATTAATAAATATTATCTGAATAGGTAGGTGCTCTTTCTTTATAAAATTATGACATATACCAGCTGAGAAATATCAGTCTTCTCAATTACATGACTAAATAGAAGTGCAGCTCACATCACTGAGGCTGAGGTGTATTGTTTAGATAAGAGATTTGAAAATAAAATTCTTATCTTGTGTCTTAATAGCACTGTGGAGTTTTCTATCATTAAGGTGGTTTTATCCTTGTTACCATTAGCAGAAAGAACAAAAGAAAAAGGCCAGTTTAATACTGTCTTTCTTTCTTGCCAGCAGTAGCTAAACAGCACCCTCAGTCTTTGAATGCTGCAAAAAATTTGCAAGGAGCAGTTAACGTTAGATGAGAGACTTGCAGAACATTTGCAAACATCTGGCAATAATTGCAGGAGTGAGTTGTTATAAAGTAATACACAGCACTACTCATTCCACGTTAGATCAGCTCTTTGTCATGCAGTTGCTTTGCAAAGGGAGCACTTTATAGTATCTGCACTGGCTCCAGTTAGTTTCTTTGGAAGCGTCAGGTATAGATTGAAAGACTGTGTCTTGCTCTCTGGGTGATAGCAAGCAGTTATGATTAGCAACTGCGATGGAGCTAAAAATCTTACAAGGCATACGGAAGAGGGGTAAAAGAATTTTTCCCATGCTTTCCTTAGCACTGAAACTCATGTTTCTTGCTAGAACTAACAAAGCTTGGCTTTGTCTGTGGTATTTGACTTCGGTAAGGCAGAGGAAGCTTTCATGAGGAAATGACTTAAAAGACACACAATGGTTCAGTGTAAGCAATTGTTGCTTTCCAGAGTATTGAATAAGCACATGCTTTCTTTTTTTATGAGAGATAGATCTGGTTTTGGAAGCGCAAATGACTCTTTGTAGACTTGATACTTCCTTTATAGTCTCAGTTTGTAGATTTTTTTCCAAGTAGTAGAAGCCTTCGTGTGGTGATTTAAAAGCTGAATCTAGAAGACAAAGAGACAGAGAAGCAGGGGAAATCTTAGTATTCATCTTACTGCTAAATAAAATGAGGAGCTTGTCCAAAACTGATATCTGCTAATTTAGTTAGCAAAAGACAAAAGAACAATTTTGCTTTATTGTCACCAGTTTGCAATTAAATATGAATTTTGAACTTCCTGAATGCTATTGAAAGGGATGGAAGAAGAGAGGGGGAAGAGAAGAGATGGCAGAGAGTAAAGGACACAGAGCTTGTATTTCTGATCATTATGGTCTTCCAGGAATAGAAGTAGCACATTTCAAGCTGCTTGCTGGTTGCTTTCAGCAGTGTGAGTCCCCTCCGGCATTTATGTCTCAAACACTCCCTTTGGCTGCTCAGCCTGAGACTTAATAAGCAAGGACACAAGCTACTAACAAAAGAAGAAATGTTCCACTTATTATTCAATCTTAGAGCAATTCTTAGAGCACTTTCTTCGTTTATTTAACACAGGTAAATGCAGTGCAGGCAAAACCAAAATAGCAGATACATCAATTGCACCCACAGAACATTTTTCATAAAACTCTAAGGCATATGCCTGGGTCCTTGGCATAACTGGTGAATAGCTGCCTGGAATTTCCCCTGCTAAGGGTTCAGACAGTCTGTTTAGTTTGTCTGAAGCTGCCCAGACTTCCTTTACCTACTTTTTTTCTCTACTCATTCAGATTTCATCTACATATATGCTTCCTGACCAATTTAACCATGCGAAAAGCATGCTTAAAAAAAAAATATAAATCAAAAGCATGCTAACCCAAACCTTGGTTTTCTATCAAAGACCAGAAAACACTAAGGCATTGTGCTGGAAAGGACATCAAAAGTCATCTGGTCCTTTCCCCTATCCAAGACAGAATCACTGCCATTTCTGACAGATCTTTCTCTGACTTTTTTTCTGAAGATCTCCAAGGATATCTATTTGGGAATCTCTCCAATCAACACATTCTTTTTCCTTATATTGTAAAACTTTTTCTGGCATTTCATATGATTTTTTTTTTTTTTTAAATTTAAATTAATTCCACTATTTCCTACCCTTTCTATCAGGCATTTGTCAGTATCCTCTTCCAGACATCTATTCTGGAGATTAAGAATTATTTAGGTTAGTCTTCCCAGCATCCATTTTTTGAGACCTCTGAGTGTTCTTGTTGTTTTCCTGTGAACTCTGTCCAATTGGCCTACCTTCTTCTTGAAGTTTATTGACCAAACTCATGGTACTCTGAGTAGAGTGTAAAAACAACTCTCCTTCAAGTTTTATGTTTCAGGAGTATCATGAAGGAACTTTCTCCCAGTTGCTCAAGATCATTTTTTCCTAGAGGATGTTCCAGCTGGAGTCCACTGAGAAGCAATCTACAGGGTCAAGCCCCTCATAGAGCCTGGTCTGTGGGGCCCTCTGCAGAAACTATAAGACCCTGCAGGACTCAGGTAGTCTGGCTAAAGCTCCCTAATGCAGCCAGTGGAATTCGCAGTCTGTTACATATATCAGCAATGATGCCAGACTGCGATCATTTCACAGTGCCCTGCTTAATTGTGTTAGCTAGAGTGCTGTCACATTAAGAGCAGAGCAGATGCCCACGATGGGCATAGCAAGGGGACAGAGGAGAGGGGAAGTCAAGCATATTCCTTGTTTCTGAGCACTCCTAGGGACAGAACTGTGTACAGGGGAACTTCTTCCAGAGGGCAACTGGTCCTGCTTACAACCATGTGCAATTCAGGTACAAAATAACTGGTCTGTCAAGAAATTCAGCCAGTGGAAGCACAGGCAAGCAGCTGCTAAAGGATCTTTGTACTCCTTAAGGTCATCGGTAGAGTCAGAGTTTTCTCACAAAATTGTTTGTACATCCGTGTCTCATTTGGGCAGAAAAGGGAAACATTCCAATCTGAAGGAACAAAGACTTTGTTTGATTTGCTGGTTGCTGTCTTGAAAGGCTCTTGTCAGCCTGACTTTTCCTTAGGGGAAGAGAATTACCATGGTGTGAGGCTTCTAGGCAGATGGCTGGAAGCAAGCACCAGGCTCAGTGCCTCCCCGTCAGCCCAGCTGTAGCTCCCAGATTGGAAGGATCTCACACTCTTTGCCTCGAGGTAGAAAGCATGAATGATAAGATCCTGCCAGAAATGTCAGCTTCCAGCTGCGCGACAGTTCCTCCCCAACACAAATTTAAGGTAAGAGGTAAAATTGGAAAATCTGAGAGAATTATTATCTGATTGACAGTTATTAAAAGGGCGTTTTCCACAGAAAAGAATGACATCCTTTCCACTCTGACAGGAAACTGTCAACTGTTTCCACTTGCTGGTGCCTCAGAACCTTTCAGTTCTTTTCCAGATGCTTTTTCCTCATCAGAGCTGTTTGCTTTGATTCCCTCTTGTGACCCTTCTCACAGTCTCTCTTATGAGCCTCACCTTGCTCACTTCACCTACCCATTTTCCCTGCTACCCTTTCCCATCTTGCCAGTGTGCCTCTGCTTTTCCAGCAGAACTTATCAATCAGAGATATCTTAATACTGATGCTTGCAAATGATAGCACTGCTAGTTCAGTGATGATAGCTTTCAAGTTGCTTTCTTTTGCTCTATCCAGAGTTAATATTTATTAGGTCACTTATACTTCCATAATTATACAGCATTTTGACATGTCAGCTTAAGCAGAAGTCTCTAAAACCATACGTAGCTGAACAAAGGGAAAATGGGAAGGAAAGGGGAAGAGGGAAGATGTAAAGGAATATGAAGCAAGGAAGCTGTAGCTCTCAACTACTTCTGTCCTGGAAGTACATGTTTTCACAGGGCTTACACAGTCACAGCTGCACAAGCTCTCCACCACTGCACGTTGGTGCTGGATCTTGCTGCTCCTAGACTACATAATTCCATTAAAAATGACACAACAGCCTTTTTTTCTGAAATGACCTGCCCTTTACCTTCACCATGTTCCTTGGGAAGCATGTTTCCAGCCTCCAGACCTGTTAGAAGTAAGTTTTGTTTTGATAACCTCCCCACTGCCCCAACCTGCTCACCACTAGGACATTGGGGTTCTTCCATCTCATCCACACTCTCCTGGGTACTCCATCTTGCTCAACTGTAATTTATTGCCAAAACCACAGTCAACCTGCTGTCTGCTGATTGCATGTCACAGTTCATATCCATTCACAGTTATTGACCATCTCTTAGGAAGATGCTGAACTGCAGTGCTGCCCTATCAGCTCACCCACAAGTCAGTTAACATCCTGAGATGTCATAGAATTTATCACCTGCCTTGGTGCATCTGCCTGCTTTTTGCAATGCTTTCTAGTGCTAATGGCCTGGGGTAGAAACCCTCTTCAGTAGGGTGAAAAATAAAACCCCAAGTGTTATACCCAGCCTCTGTGGTACAGGCAGAGCAGGGTGCCACCGTTTTCCTCCAAATTCTCTCTAAATCTAAATCAGCTTCTCTGGGCCCCCTGCTGACATCTTCAGTAGGAATTCTTAATGTGTGCACTGCAGGCCTCACCTTCTGCATTTCTACATCTGTATATGTGTTTATGTGAGGTCAAGTAATGTGACGTTCATCTGGGGAGGCAAGCGTTGTACACAAATAGTGTGTTGGCCAGCTCTTACTCGGGGGTTGGAGGGGTGAGCAAAGCCAGCACATGAGCATCATTTCCTTCCCCTACATATCCACAATCGACTGCAGAAGTCACTGCTTTCTGCAAGCTAGCAATACTCTGATACCACTAATTGCAAAAGCCATTAATAAAAGAGGGGAGGGGGGAAGCAAGACACAAAAGGGAATAAATACTGTACATAGCCAGAAGGCCTTTCCCTCCCACACATATGATTCACTGTTGTTCCTTGCCTCACATGGGAAAATGTTGTCCTGCTGAATATGTACCTTGAAGGCAACTCTGCCTCAGAGACATCACATATGCATATTGATAACATGCACTTTGTAGTGCCTAGAGATGTTTTTAACGAGGCTTGCTGAAATGTACTAACAACTTTCTTCTCCTTCTGTGTGCCACAGATGATTTTTAAATGTGTTTCCTGGTGGTCTTTATCCCCTGTGAGAAAGCAAAAGGATGGTGAAGACAATGATTCAGGATGGCAGGAGAGGAGAAAAATGGCTTTCCATCTTTCCCAGTTGTGCAGGCTGGTGTGGGCTCAGAGACCCCAGTTCCATTGTACAGAGATGTGCTGAGAAATGCTTAATGGGTTATAGGTAGAAGACCAGGAGAGAGACTCTGACAGCAGTGAAGTGGGTGCAGAACTATTTTAGGCAGGTCACCTCATAGGGCTCACACCCCATTAAACTCCACCTGCCTCTCTGTGCCTGTAGTTAACCTTACTACATGACTGGAAGAAGTCAGGTGAAGCTTTCTTGTGATCTCAAGGTCATGGGAAGAACAGTGACATATACGAGTCCTTCCAGCTCTAAGCATCTAGTCTCCCTTTGTGTAGCCCTTTTTAACTAACACTATTCAATTAATATAATTTGTTTTCAACATCTGGTTCTTGATGTCATGGCCAATTGAAGATAGAGTCATTAGAAGCATGGACACAAAACCACTGAAATCCCATACACCCTATTCTGTCCTTTGTGGAATAACTGGTACTGTTGTACCCAGAAGATACTTTCCTGTCCCCCTTCTACTGCTGGAAAGTATCTATAGTTTAGTGCATTTGTGCTCTGCAAAAGGTTCTGCAGATGCGGTGCAGGCTCCAAAGTGTGTGCCTCTGGAGATCAAACCCACAGCATCCATCAGTGCATCACTGTGGCCTTTTGCTGCTCAAAGCCTCTGAGAAAGGAGTATCTGGTGACAAGCAGGTAGCAGGTCACATCTGAAAATGGAGAGAATGACATCCCTTGCCCAGGACTACATTTAAAGGAGGATAAATGCACGGAATGATCCACACACCCTGATGACCAGCTACCTGGGGGAGTATATGGCCAGTCATCACTGGTAGTGCACCATGTGCTTTATCAACCCTGTCACAAATCTAAAGCAGAGAGTGTGTCTATGTAGCACTTGAAAGCATTATGCAAACATATATGAGGAAGCTTTTAATAGCTTTGTTCAGGCATTAGGATCTGCTATTTGCAGTGGTACAAATTCACAACAGTGCTGCTGTTAGACTGTCCTCATCACTTGAGTTAGCTCTTTTAAAACTTGTTGCTGTGTACCTCCTTTTCATGGGCAGCTAGGAAAAGATGGAGGAGAGGTAGAGAGACTGCATGTGGCCTCATCTCTCCCTCACAGACAGTTACACTGGCAATGCTAATGGAGTGCTGTGAAGCTTCCACACTCCCTTATTTACTCACAGAAAGTCTGTCCCACATACTTCAATTTTTTGCTATTCTTGCTTTTAACTGCTGAACCAATGCAGGTAGGGTGCTTCAAATATCTTCAAGATGTTATCTTCAGCAGCTGCTGTGGTGGCTTATAGATTATGACAGTATTCCTGGTTGGTAGTAGAAATCAGAAAACTTGCTTAGAGTGATAGTTCCAGAACTTAAATGTAATTACCCACTTATGTTTGAACCCTCACTATTTTAATCAAACTTTCTGGATTTCCATTTTTTATTGGCATGCCACTGCAGATGACATTTTGCTTCCTAGGTGTACCCAAATCCTTAGACTTCATTACTAAAAGAAAGCAAATTTGTAGGTAGCCTCAGATAAATTATCATAGCATCATGAATGAACGCAGATCCATTATAATGTGATTTTCACAGCAAAATGTCTTTGGGGAAAGCAGATCCTTGCTTAAAATGAGCATACACAAGTGGAACACACAGAGAGAGGCACATGCTAACTTTCACTGGTTGTGAAAACACATAGGCTGCATCTAGTAAAAATAAAAGATTAGATACTGATTAATCTGCAATATTTGGTGAAGTCGGAGAGGCACCAGGTGTGATTACAGGACACATCGTCTCTCTGGGCCAGGACTGAAGAACTGTGATGTTTTCTAGAGAGAAGGATTCTCTGTGAATGTTGACACAAAAAAGTTGCTCCCTGGGAACTCGTCAGTGGTGTGAACAGTTGAGAAAGTGGAGCCAATGCAGTGCTCCAGCTCAACCGCAACACCAAAGTATCCTCACTGTGTACTCTCCACCACAGTATATTTTCAAACACCACTTGGCCCTAAATTCTTTCTGCTTTCTTCTTACATTGAGAACTGCAGAGGATTGTTTTCTCTATGATTTTGTTAAGAAGAGATAGGTTCATTGTTTCAATTTTAGATAGAGTCCTTTAGCAGGCTATGAATGCATATTCTGTAAAATGTTCTTCAACTCTCATAGAACATATTAATTTGAGTGTTATCCAGTATCAGCTTGTTTATATCCCTGCAGATATATGGAGAGTTTCCCAGCCTTGAAAGCAAAAATCAAGACGCTAGAATTGGCAGCTATTGGCACTCATTTGGGTGAGAGCTTTTCCTGTTCCTCACACAGGTCTATATTATTTTTATCCTTTTAGAATTCATTCTTTTATTTTGGGGAGTGCCAGAGGGAAGCTAAGGAAGAAAACCAGAAGCCTTAAGGTAATGATTCAAGAAAGAGCACTCACACCTTCATTTTCTGTACGTGTGTTAAAACAAGAAGGAAAGATATGAAGGCAGGCAAAGTTATGCAGTTAGGGAAACCAGTAAATGCTCATGAGAGCTTCTGGCAGCAAAGGCGAGAGTCGGGTGATGGGCTTTCTGGCTGAGACACAGCCCCTTCGTTTGCCACTGGGCTCGCCACCAGTGGCTGTCACACAGATCCCATCCCAGGGGATGGAGAGGGCTATGCTTTATGGGTGAAGGATGGCCCCCACAGGCAGCAGGTGTACAGGCAGGGTGCACGAGGAGGCAATCAAGAGGAGGACTCAAGGATGAGGAAAGAGTTTCATTGAGAAGGAGGGTATGATGAAACAGTAGGAAGAAGAGGTATTGTAAGGCAAGGTCTGTTGGTAAAGGCCACATGTAAACCGGGACCTGGGAGCACTTCCGAATATCCATGACTGAGTACACACACTAGGTTGGATCCTACATTAGAATGAAACCAGGATGTGCGTAAGTCTCAATTTGCAATTCTGTAGGTCCTGATGCAATTTTAATTCAGACTTATATAAGCCTGTTTTTGTAGACATTCACAGAATATAAAAATATTCCTCACTTCCATCAGGGAAGAATTAGAAGACCAAACTCCATGCAAATCATATGCAGTGAAGGTTTGAGTCAGAACGTCTACAGATGAAAATTTTATATTCAAAATTTGTGGTGAAAGTAAATAGAGATCCATATTGAAGATGTGAGAACCACAAAATGCAAAATTCTGCTATTTAAAGGAAATGTAGGATGCTGTTAGTAACATTTGAGTAATTCAGATTCAACAACTTGACTACTGTTGGTACCTACATATAAAAAACCAGGATAAGAATTTTTTTAATGCTTTCAGTGTCAATTTGACTATTCTGAGAGCCCTTGCTTACACACTACCTGTTGCTTTCCCTGAATTAAGGATGTTGTTCATCTCATTAATATTCCAAATTTACTGGAGCCAGTCAATGAGCACAGTTGAATATGAAATACTAAGCTAGAGTAATACTTATTTTTTTTCCACAGAGATAAATGCACTCGCTTTCTTTCCCACTGATTTACAATCACAATGACTATGCATTACAGTCAGCTCAATGGAATTACGAGATACAGTCAGCTAATGCTATGAGGGTCTCTGGGTAACAACCTGATCAGCTAACGCTGACTGTGATCAGGGGTAGTCACATGGATTCACCAAGGGGAAATCATGCTTAACCAACCTGACAGCCATCTATAATGGGACAACTGGCTGGATAGATGAGGGAAGAGCAGTGGATGCTGTCTACTTGGACTTCAGCAAGGCTTTTGACACTATCTCCCATGACATCCTTATAGGCAAGCACAGGAAGTGCAGGCTGGACGAGTGGATAGTGAGGTGGATCGAAAACTGACTGAATGACAGAGCTCAGAGGGCTGTGATGGGTGGCACAGAGTCTAGCTGGAGACCAGTAACTAGCAGTGTCCCCCAAAGGTCAATA
>JAVHNF010031650.1:0-13492 GCA_034783455.1 Micropsitta finschii | reverse complement strand
ATTTCCAGGGGAAGGGAATCTCCTCGTGTGCTGGCCAGAGATGAATTAGCAATTGCTTCCCTAGCACACAGGAGACTAGGATTTAGAGGTGTGTTATCACCCAGGCACAGCCCTTAGCTCTCAGATATTTAAAAAATCCCAAGCAAACAAACAAAAACCCGAACAATTTTCTCAGAATTCAAGCCGAACAGATACTGATTAATTAAACAAATAAAACCCAAGAGAATCTGCACAACAAATAGTGCCCTGAAGTGCGGGTAGCCCAGGCAATGTGCTGGGCCAGTGCCTAAAAGTGACACAATCCTGCTGTCTGGTTTGGATAGTGACACAACCCTGCTGTCTATTTTGGATGACCTGATTTAATTGCGCCAGTTGAGAGAAATGCAGAAAAGGAAGCATGCCTCAGAAAGAGTGACAGACCCATTCAGCTGTTACAATGGCCTCTCTTCTGATAATCACGGCTGCTATTAATTGTACAGATAAGAACATATTTTTCCCCTAAACTTACATTGTCGTTCAGCTGAATTTGCTGCCTCAGGGGAAGTGTGTTTCTGTACAGAATCTGGTAAACAATTCAGGGATACTTAAGGTCTCAAGAAGATGAAGCTTTCAACTAGGGTGACTACAAGGCTATGGTGCCCAGGAAAGGAGGGAAAGCAACTGTAAACTGCTCCCTCCTGTGCAAGCACCACTCCGGGAACAAGGTGAAAGGCGGTAACTGCTAAGAAATCTTTATTTGCCTCCTGAGCCAGGCCAGACATCACCCCAGCACATGAAGGGAGCCAGCATAAGGAGAGGGAAGAACCTGGAGTTTTTCAGAGAAGAGCAAGAGGAAAATGTGTCCTTTTGAGTGGGAATTCTTTCTCAGCATAGGCTGAGAGCAGCCCATTCAGCACCACTCTTTGCAAAAGGCTGACCAGTCCACCTGTGTCTATGTAGTCTGTGTGTATAGTAATAAAAAATGCAGGTTTATGTGGCCTGCCATGTGAGACGAGCAATTTAGATGCTAGTACGTCACCACTTCTCTTATCAGAGAACATTAGGTTTCAGCAGATTTCCATTACTATTTTTATCCTTTATTGTGTGCAAATACACAGGGATTTTAATAACAGCAGTAACTTTAAATGCTGCTTAGAAGGCCAGAGAGCACGATGTCTTATTTTCACCAGTCCACCCAATGCTATTTTTACAAGTGAACCATATCGCTCGTACAGAATCAGAACAGAATTTTTATAAAGGCATTTTTTAAAGGATTGAATAGTTGCAATTGTTGGAGAAAGGTGCTTAGATACTGGATTAGGAATTTGCAGGATCAAAGGAGCAGTTAAGATGCCAGGGAACTCATCCAAATCACAACATAGCTGATATTCTTTAGGGAATACTGGGCTGTTTTGTATACAGCACTCTTGGCTCCAAGTAACTTAAAACCTGAAGAATTGAAATGATTACAAATATCGGGCTAAATCTTCCAAGGTGTTGAGTGCCCTCAACTCATGTTGGGCTGAATACTCTTTTACACTGTGGCCCTTTATGCTATGATGGCAATGTCAAAGGCATTCAGCGGCAGTAAGTGCCATTGGAGGCCCCTTTGCAGTATGGGACTGTAGCAAAGTTGCTTGGGTGCAATTGGGCATTCAGCCCATTTTCCTGACAACACTCAGCACCTTTGAGGCGCAGGCTAACAGAGGACTGGTTCTGCCAGGAAAGCTCAATTATTTGTGATCTCAGTTACACAGACAATCTATGGGATGGATTTGGTTTGGGTTTTTTTGGTGGTGGTGATTTGTCTTCTTTTCCTATTATTATTTTATTTAACCTGTGAGAAGCTGTAGGGATTCCTGCTGGTCTGGTGCCTTGGGATCTAGACTGCAAATACAGGGCATGAAATTCACTCCATAACCTGATTTTAGTGCCAGTGCTCAGACTGAGTTCAATGAGCTGCATCTACCTGCATCTCTGCTACACTGGAATGTGCATCTGGCTGACTCCTGTCCTCTCTTGAGCTCTAGATGAGGAACAGCAATGACAATAGCAGAGCAGGTTTTCCCTTTCTGCAGATCCAGTAACTGATAGAGGAGCTGAATTCCCTATCCACTTGCGTAGCTGAAGCTTGAAATGATGCCAAACAACTGAAATACTTTATTTTCATATCATTCACATAAATATTCAAATGTCCACTTAAAAACCTTTTTTGAAACTACTCAGCTTTGGTGAAAGTTTTAAGAAGGGAAAAAAATGTGAAAAATAAACGGCATGAGCAAACTTTTTCAGTATTTTCTTTGAGAAAACTAGTTTTTGTGTTAGTGATACAAAAAACTTGTCATTTTGGATCTGATTCAGCCACCACAACAAGAAAATATGGCTTGTTTTTTTTTTTCCTCTGTTATACTGAACAGTAATAATTTTGCTGTCACCACAGTGGGGTAAGGAAGGCTTCTGAGGAGAAGATACTAGCTTTTGCCTTTAATTAGACCAATTGTATGTTTGGAAAGGAGGCAAAGATAGGAAAATTATAATTCTTAAAATTAAAAAGCTATGTATGTAATCATGGCGTCAGTGTTAAAACTCCTACAAATCTTGTATCAAACAGTCTGTGGAAGCTGTTAGTGCTTTCTCCTTACTTAATGTGTTTGGTTTAGAGAACTTTGGTTTTTTTGATGTGAGTGTGGATCAGCTTGGTGTTCTAGAAGTAGGGAACTGATTTTAGGCAGAATCACACAGAATTTAATAACATGTGTAAGAATAATGAAACTATTCAAATATGGTTATTGTATGAATATTAATAAAAACTTTGGCTAATAGTGGAAGAATTGCAAAACAGATTTGCTTTGATAGTAGTGTATTAGGTTGTCATAAAACTCATGGGAAAAGAAGTGGATTTGAGTCTAATTGCCTTGTGTTTATGGATGAGGAAGGATATTGCTTCATCTGTAGAGGGGTATTTTGTATCCTTTCACTCTCCTGTCCCTCATGCCTCTTCTTCCCCTTCACTCACAAACATTTCTGCTTAAAGACAGATTTCAATCAAGCATGACAGAATGGTAGAGATATCAAAGCTTCAGAAGTATAGGTGAGGAAATTCTTTGAATTAAATTACCCTTGATAGTTTTCCATTACAGTGCCAATTTGTAATGGTCAAAGGCAGCAGCCTGCATGTTCCCATTGAAGTATTCTGCAGAACAGAGAGAAGGGCAGTAGAAGGCTAAATTTATAAATATTTGTGCTGATAACAGAAATCTTGGCTAGAGACAATACAAATGAGATAAAAATCAGGAAAACAGCTGTCATTAGCTCTGCTACTCATGGACTTACTAAAAGATGCAAATGGATGGTACAGCTGCATACAGATCGTACCTCTCCCTCTCCTGGTAACGTCAACAGACTCTCCAGCAAATACATAATTCTGTGTCTTATTCTTGGTTTCTGTCCAGCACCTATGGTGTCCAGCACTTATGGACCACCTTTCCTCTGTTATCCTAGCATCTGATTTAGTGATACAGAGGGAATTGATCACTTTTATTACCACTTGCATGAAACACAACTGCCTAGGAGTGCAAAAGTGCATCAGTTTAAGACAAAGTCTAAGGAATACCTTAGCCAGCTGGAATGCAAGAGTCTAGCCTGCAAAACCAAGTGATATTCTGTTTGACTTCTGCAAACATGCCCTGGGATTGTTAGCAATCACGACTGGCAGGGGCCTGAGCCCATTTATTGTCTGTGTAATGACATCTCTGACACAGTGCCACTGCTGGAGTACTGGTAGGGCTCTGACTCACTGCCATGCCACCTCTTGTTTTGCAGACCCTAGCGTTACCAGCATGTAAAGGTTGACCCATTCACAGAAGAACCATGTGGTGTGGCAGCGGGCCATATGTATAGCCTTGACTACAATGCTCTTTCCAGAGACTGATTGTGGGTTTCTTATTATCTAACAAACTTGTCATTTCCTGTACTGGTTGTAACAGAGCTGAATATTTTCTAGGTTACCTAACCAAACTTCTGCAAAATCATACTGCCTATGCCTGCGATGGGGAACATTTGAGTCTGCACTGTCCTCGGCATTCAACAATAAGTGTTCAGTCAGCATTTTACGGGCAAGACTACCACATGTGTAGTACTCAGGAGCCTGAAACCAGGATAACAGAACCCATAAACTGTGTGGCACCCACTTCTTTGCAGGTATCGCATGTTGTAAAGGTTCTTAATGCACAGAATGCTTTTGACAATGTCCCTGTGGTGAGCTATGCTGTGTGAAAACAGCAAGTGTTCACAGTATTGTATGAAATGACATTATGTCTATGTCAGTTTACCATCAGAAGTACTGCAACTGAAAAGGTTTGTCTGGCCAGCAGGATATTACCATAGAATTGTGAAAGCTTTGTAGATTGCCTTCTATTTTGATGAGCCTTGCTTTGGAAGCCCCATCCTCAGAGTTCCCTGAAAGAATCAATTCCCTTCTGATCAAGGGCTGGTCATGACTGAGCAGACCAGTCTTAGTCCATCACACTAGCCCTCCTTATCCCCAGGAGAGGATACAAACATTGGAAGGAGCTTGGTTACAAATTGACTGAATTAGATGACATTCTTGTTGGTGTTCGGCTTGTTCCATGCCTTTTCACTTGCAGAAAAGGCACCATACAGCTAAACAGCATATCCTAAGCACTTTTGCAGATACTTGTGTTCCTGACACCACTGTTAGGCCATATTCAGTAAAACATTGCAAAAATGAGTAGTCAGAGGAATCTGAACATGTTCTGTTCGTGAAGATGGTTTAAGTGCTCTACAGAAGCTTTGATGAAGCTTGCAACTTTTGTGCTTGCAGCCAGCACATTGCTTCTTGACAACAGGGAATGTCTGTTCCCACCACTAGTGAGCTGAAGAGGTATACAGAGTGGTTTGGCAGTAATATCCTCTCTGCAGCAACAGTATTAGGGCAGTTTTATATGTGTGGCTTGCCCATGCTGTACTGCAACTTCTAAAGACATTCCAGACATGACCTACAGGCCATGTGAAAGTACATCTCTCCACCAAAAACAGTAGGCCAGATGCATCCTTGATGTCATTTTACTGACTACAGTGAAGTGACGCCAATGATTATTTTAGGCTTTTGAGTGCCTTTGTGAGGTCTCCATGGGCAGTTTTTTCCCTTGAATATAATAAACACAGCATGGAATAACTTCTGTATAAACTATCATGATTGTTCAGGCACTGTCACTGATCAAAGGCATGAAAGCATTTTGACAAGGCCACAAACATGAGAGGTACAAATGCTCTGCATCTTAGAGATGCATCTCCTGTTCTGTCAAGGTGAAGGGATGCATCCTATAAACTGATTTCTTAGAAAAGAGCACCAGTGATCTCATCCCTCCTCCCCTTCCCTTTGGAATCGCATCTGCAGTCTGCATAATTGGGCATGATGCTACCCTGCAGCCAGGAGGAAGCAAAACAGGCATGTTCCTGTTAGAAGAATCACTGCAAAGTTAGGTCTGTTTCAAGATATTAACAGCCCAGTGCTATCTCATTATGAGTATCATTGTCTGCTTTTGTGGTTGCATGTTTTTGCACAGCGACATGATAGAAAATGTGACTGCTGTTTGCATTAAGTAGAAAACACAAACAGATACACAGGAGATGATTCAGCTCAGGTGCAAACAGAAGGTGACTCAGTAGGAGACAGCTATTTCTGCTTACTAAAGACGTAATTCAGTTTCTCTGGCCTGTTCCAGAAGCATCTCAATTAAGGAGGAGTTATTTGTTGGACTTGCAACTCTGTAAAAGAAGAATTAACTGATAAAATTAAGTCTGCTGGGCTTTTCCTTTCCTTTTAAACTCTTCAGAGTGCACTTAATGCTCAAAAAGTGTTGGATGCAAGTCCTCTTCTTTTACGAATGGGAACAAAAAGGCAAGAGTGTTATAAGATTGCTGCAATGTGCTGCCAGTGTGTATCATTTCTGCTAGGGAGGCATGGCTTCCAGGGATGACAGGAGAGATTCAGCCACTGCCAACTCTCTCAGCCTGGAAACATGAATGCAGCTTGCGCTATCACAGTGGTGAATTTGTGATTTGGCCTCCTGGTATGACTGAGAACTCTTCTGATGAGCAAAAATTCCCATGGATTTTATGGAAGTACCTAGAACTATCAGAGAATGATTCTTACAGCTGCTTGTGTTAAGAGTGAGGTGACCCAGAGACAACACCTTTCTTATCACATCCTCCTGGGATTTTAAACATCAAGAATCATGGGCACAACAACACAGACTATGCAAAAATAGTGTATAGACAGCTCTCTCTAAACTGAGATTTGAAGGTGAATAAGAATTTTGTAAGTACGTTCAAACTGGGTTATTTTAGGCACTTTGGCTTGTGACTGTATTAAAAACTGGATGCAGACGCATCTTGGGTGATGTCTTCATATTTTCTATAGCTTCAGCTCCAAAACCACCAATGAAGTGGCATCACTAATGTGAGCACTAGGAATACTCAGTCCTTTTAAGGGACATGGAGAGGCCCAGTGACCCTGTTTTTAACACTGCTGACCTTTTTATTGTCATCCTGTGTTGCCACTCCCAGTGAAGCAGCACAGTAAGAACCGTGGTATATTGTTGGGCAAAAAAAAAAGTATCTGGGGTAGATATGGCCTTAGAACAGCATTTAAGAAATTAAAAAAGCCCAAAGCAAAACAGACAAGCAGGGTTAGAATAGAGAGGCACATCTGTGCTAGCTGAATGAACCAATTCTGAAATTTGTGGAAGTGGCAAATCAAATAAGTATGTGATAATGGGTGTAACTGCAAGCGAGAAGTGCTCTTAAACAGGAGGTCCTGCATATACCTATATGTAAGGGTTGTGCTTAAGTGTCAATGAGCACACTAAGTCTTAGTGTTTGAACTCTTTCAAGTGAAGATACTACAGAATGAGTGTGATCAGGTAAACTTTAGTAGGCAGAGACAGAATGATTAAAAAGACATCTTTTTGAGTTACCTGGACAGGCCACTCCCATAAATTCTATCAGGAGTGAGTGCCTCAGGCAAATCAGACGCTGGGGGCTGTGCATGCTCCTACTTAGTCAGGGCTCTGCACTGAGTCCCAAGCACCACTGAGGCTGTCGTGGCACAAGGCAAGATCTGGCTGACCTCTCAGGGGCGGACGAAAAGAGACAAACAGCAGACTGGTAACACCTTGAGTTGCCCTGACCATCACTGTGATGACTGTGTTCCCAGAAACTTGGCCATGACTCAAGTCCAGTAGAGCTGTGGACTAAATCCAACGATACAGATGTTTCTTACATGTTAGTAGCCAAAAAGTTGTGAAGGAATGATTTTTCTCCTGTATAGAACAAAGTGCAACTAAGTATTCTCATTGCTGTATAGCTTCGTACCTTGTTTTCAAGCCTATCCTTTTTGCCCATTGTTCTAGAAAGTACTGGATGAATGCCAAAACCTGAGATCCTGCCAACTCCTTGTCAATAGTCGGGTTTTTGGACCTGATCTGTGTCCAGGGACCACTAAATTCCTCCTTGTCTCCTTTAAATGCAAACCTAGTAAGTAATCTACATCAGGCAAATGTGTCTTTGTGTGTGTTTTGATGTTTGTTTTGGTTAAAATACCACTGCACAAGGCTTTGCATAAATCCGTGTGAAGTTTTGAGACTCTTAGATTAATAGCGAATTGGATTTTTGTACTTCACCTTAGCTCTCCATTGTGTTTGCAGCTTCAGTGTGCTTGTTGCCAGCTTAATGACCAGTGTAGTTTGGCAGAGTCAGATGTCAGACATCAGACTAGAAAGAAAAAGTATTTTGGAAATGATTTTTACAGAGATGCAATGGTAATATTGTATTAGAAAGACAGAGCTAAACACAAAAACAGATGCTTGGGCAAATGATCCAAATGATGAAGAAGATACCATAATAAGAAATATGCAAAAATGCTTAAGGCGGTAGGAACAAAGCTTTCAGAGATTCTCTGTTACTACCTCCCATGCATAAAATAATGGCTGGAGGATGCACATGTGTGGCTAGCTTTATTACAGAATTTCATTGTAGAATAGCCTGTATTCTGTGCAGGTAGTTGATGTTAATATGTAAAGGGACAAATTCTGCCTCAAAGAGAATGCACTTTGTAAACATGAGGGAAGTGTAGGAAAGATTAAGACAATCATCACAAGGTTTCATTTATCAGTGTTTTTTAACTGTTTTTTTAATTGTTGTTGCATATAAGAACAGTAGCCCAGGGGCTCAGCTTTTTTGGCAGCTAACCCCCAGTGTGGCTGAAATGGGTCCCAAAGAAAATAGTTGAATGATGATTTATGGGTAGATCCACCAGCCAACTCAGAAATACCATCCCACATCTAAAGGAGAAAGCACAAAAGGTATTTTCTTTAATCAGAGCATTAAGATAGTTATCATAGGTGGAATAGGAACAGGGGTGGTAAGCAAACTGAAGGGCGAATTTATGCGGAGTATTGAAGTCAGAGCAGAGATACAAGAATGGAGTAGGTAAATGTTACCTTTGGCAAAGCACTGACACAAGAACTCCCAGGAAGATTTACTAGGCCAATCATGAGGGGAAAAAAAAAGTCTGAAATGCAAAATTTTAAAGATCTGGTGAATTACCTTAATGGTTTAATTTATTTTTTTCATATTAAAATTACTGCATTATTAACAGTAGGTGGATTTTAATTTCATAGTTGTACCTCTGTTATTAGAAATCTCTTGTTACTAATCAAAAGTAGATTGGGATCCTGTTTGTTACTTCTGTTAGCTGCTTTTCCCACTGGAAATGAGATACTTTGAATATATAACATTCTTTGTGATATGGATTTTTACAAAAGTAAGTCGAAAGTGTATTTAACAGCAAGTGCTGCCTTAAGACTTGAGGAATAGTCCAGTTCCACTGCAAATTACATGATCTCATGCTACAGGAAATTTATATTTGTAGGTGAGATACCAATATTGTTAGGTTTGGCTGTGGGAAATAGCCTTCGTCAGGAAATCATTCGAGTATAACTTTAAGTGTATTTTACAGTCTCCTTGCCTTCAAGTGGTCACTTAAGCAGTTGAATCTCTGAATCTCTTAGTTTTTCATCTATTTAGAAATATCATAACTGATTTATTATGATTTATTTATATTTAGAAATATCATAACTGATCATCTCTGCAGAGGTCTCTGTTATGTTCTTACCCTTACCTTATACCACGTGTGGTTTTGTTTCTGTTTCTTAGTACTTCCATAGCTTCTGCAGCAGCCACAGAACACAGCCATACAGACACAGAGCCCACTTTTAGGCTGTCAGCCTTTGAGTCAGGGCCTGTCACTGGTTTTCTGGGCATGATCCTCATGGGTGTACGGTATGTCAGGTGCTTCTGCAGAAGTAACAATCTGCAGAGGGTCCAATGGTTTTTAAAGTTGCTTTTTTTAGACCTATACTGGTGACTGCTGATGAGCTCAAATGGAAGAAACGGGAATATTACCAAGAACATTAACCCATTGTTTTTATCTATTATAAATTAAACAATGATGTTTTCCTTACTGAATAGATAGGAGGCTTTTCTCTCTCCAGTTCCCCCCGCACCAACACACACACTCCGCTCACAGGGATACCACTCAGTAACAATAAGGTTTCCCTTTTCTCCTGCTCAGCTCAGGAGCCTCCTTTTCCTGTTTTCACATTTTGAAGGACAAAAAAATGGAGCAGAATAAATTCTTCTCACTGGTCTGATCTGCACTAAAATGTTTGACACCATACCTAGACCAGGGAAGAATTGAACAGTAAAAAGCTGCAAGCAGAGCAGCTGATAGACCAGCAATAGACCTCCTTGGCCAGATGTCCAGTTATAACCAGTTCCCTAGGAGGGATAAGCAGTGCTGTCTGGAAGATGATCTCACTGGCTTCCCACCTCTGTGCCAAGAGTGCTGCCAGTGTGCCTGTGCCAGCTGAGAAAGGGAGGGGGTGTATTTTTCTCAGGCTCCTGATTCACATTGCTTTGTCAGCAAAATGAGCCTGTGCTGGATAGTCACGCCCAGGGAAACCCACTGACCTTGGTGGAGTCAAGCAACTGTAGCTGAGAGAACCGTTTGGCTCAGGATGTGTCACCCGTCCCCATGCCTTTGTGCCTCCCATTCTTCAGCGTTCACTCAGTGCTGTATGAGGTGGCACTGAGTGATGCCAGCCATCCCCATGATTGATGAGTGGTTGGAGGCTCTCAGCACTCAAATGGGCATCTGAAGTAGGCATAGAATGCAACATTGTCCTGGGGGGAGACAAAAGGGAAGGATGAGGCTTCCTCTTCTGAGCAGCGGTGGAAAGCAAGCCAGGACATTGGGCAGGAAGGGGGGGAGGCTGTCCTACTGGGAGAGATTGGCAAAAGTTAACTTTTTAATTCCATTCAAAGAGGAGCTGGAGGCTTTAGATAGTCATATGGGAGCAATTCAGCTGGAGGAAACACTCGCTTTGCTATTGTCTTTGTCTCTGGTTGTAATAGTACCACCATAGCATTCACAGCAAAACTTGCAGAGAAGCTGTTTTCTGTCATGCTGCTATTTGCTACTAACAGTTCAGCCAAGTAAATTGCCTCATGCTACCATATTGTTATTTGTTTCTATTTTAGCTGAATACAAAACCAAATCAGCATGTGAAAACCAGGAACTGAAACTCCACTGTCAAGAGTCCAAGTTCCTTATCATCTACTCTGCCACCTATGGCAGATGGGCACATGAGGAGAACATCTGTTCGACAGAAGTGGAGCGTGTACCCCCCTTTGGTATGCTTTTACACTGTTGATAGACCTTCTCCAAGCAGGTGCGGAGAGAAGGGTGAGAGAAAAATTCAGGTGCAAGAGCAGTGGCATTTGAAAGCATCAATGATTGAAATATGAGAGATTATTTCTGAAAGTCAAACCATTTACACAGTAGAGGGAGAAACATAGCGTAAGAAATATAGCAAACTAATAAGCTTTCATGTAGTTAATCAGTACTTAGTATAATTAACTTCAAAACCTCTAGTTCTGTTGGTTATCCTGAACTTAGTTGGGGTACACTAAATATCAGCTGTTTGCCTCTCTTCTTCCTCCTGCTTCTGATAATAATTAGGCAACCTGAGTGTCATGACACCTTGTCTTTACCTTCTTCTCTGACCTCTGTTTCTGCCAGCTCTTCCTTGCCTTAAATGCAGACTGTAAGGGTAGAGTGTGTAGGCCAGGGTCCATTGCTTTAGATGCTGTTGTATGTCCAGACTCTTAAGACTATGGCAATATACTAGAAAATTAAATGTGCCTGAGACTTCTCTCTGGCAGCAGTAGCAGCAATGTTCTATGTATGTAGTACTGAATTCCTACCCTCCAAAGCAGGATGACTGCATGCAAACTGCTTCTTGGGGCTGCTCCTTGGCCTGTGTTAGCTCTTCAGCTGTGATGGGGAGTTGCTGAGAGGATGCTGTTGGCCCGGGCCAGACAGGCACAGGGACCAGACTTACCAGAGGAGCCCTGTGTTGCAGTGCCCTCTCACTGCTGATTACCAGTAGAGACACATCCCTTTATATATTAATATATAATATCAATGCCACCATATGAGTAATTAATATAACCCAAATCTATTAATGTTGCTATAATATTAATATTACTTTGGTCAGACTGTGAACACATCCAAGCACAGACTGTTACCTTTTGAATAGGTAGAAGAACCCAAACCATCATAAGTAGTTGTTTGGTCTACATCAGTAACCAGTTACTGACTTCACTGTATAGTTTCAGTAGTGTGATTCATGAGTTATGACTTTTTACCACTACATACCTATGTTCATAGTGGTATGTTGTTGTGAGGGTGCTTGATGCTTGTATGAATATGTTCTGTGGTTGACACTGGAGGTGTACATTTTCATGCCATGACGAAGGACAGCACAAGATATGTGTGGTGTTTAAATCCCTCAATACCACAGAGAGAAAGGCTTATATTACTGATGCCAGCCGTGTTCTGAATGTTAGTTCTAGAAAACATGTTAAAAGTGAAGCATCTCTGAACATCAAGAAGAGATCTGTAATGATCAGTAGTCTTAAAAGCCATTTGTCTGCAAACCAGTATTTCTATTTAGTTATATAGATATTATTAAAAATGTATTGTCTGAAAGTTCTTAATCTGTTCTTAGACAAGAATCTATTTAAAATTGCCAAACCTATGTTTCACATTGGCTATCTTGCATGGTCCTTCACACAGACTTTAGCTCAGCGTAGCTGCTGTTCCGTGGAGGAAACATTTTAGCAGGTTAGTGACAGACCCATACATCTTTCATAATAGTGATATTAGTGTGTAATGTAAGGCAGAGCAGAGATAGCTCAGTTGAAGAGGAGAAGTTTAGCTTAGATATAAGGAAAAAGTTCTTTACTGTAAGGGTGGTGAGGCACTGGAATGGGTTGCCCAAGGAAGCTGTGAATGCTCCATCCCTGGCGGTGTTCAAGGCCAGGTTGGACAGAGCCTAGGGTGGCATGGTTTAGTGTCATGTTTCCCTGCCTTTGGCAGCGGGATTGGAACCGGATGATCTTAAGCTTGTTTTCAGCCCTAACTATTCTATGATTCTATGATCAAGAAAGGCTGCTGTCATGCTCATTTCTTGCACTTCATTCATCTCTGGAAATTGCTCACTTGCTTCTAATGTCAGCACTTAGAGTTCACAGATCAGAATGCTGGAAACCCTTCTTACTGGATAAAGTTTCCCAGTGTAAACAGAGAAAGAATTTGCAACAGTAAAAAACTCTGCTGTATACCCCTGCATAGGAGCTTGAGCAACACCCTGGCTGTTGCTGGTTTTGTGTTCCATGAAGTAACATAAAACTGTGGTAATTGTAGAGAGTATAAAACCTGAGGCAAACACAAGGTAGATCTACAGAAGGTGGATCCTGGTTTAGCTTTCCCATTACATAATGAAAGTGCTTGGTCTCCTCCTGCATGGTACCTTAGCAGTGAGTGTAATTTTCTAAAGCACCTATGTGGCTTGGGAGTACACATTCAGTTATCACAAAAGACTTAGCACATAGGAGCCAAATCCAGTTGACACCAGATCTGTCATCTCAAGCTTAAATCTTAGTTATGTGGTTATTTGAGCACATACAGATGTGAGCGGGTGCGTGACTGGACTTTTAAAATGCCTGTGTACCCTCCTCTCAGGAAAGCAATGAACGTCAATGTGATTTTAATGATTTAATGAGACAATTTAGAAAGCTTACTGAAGCTGCTCTTAATTCCCGAATCAGAGCCCATGTACTTGCATATGTTTGCACCAAAACCTAAATCTTCTCCAACACACATCCATTGTTGTTTCTATCCATGTTTGTGCATCTCAGCCTAAAAGCAGTGCTTGAGCGCTTCCATTTCTTTCACTGCATCACAGAGAAATTGGTGTATTTTTAGTACTAAGAGAAGTCATCTGTAGGTCATAATGAGAAGTATAGCAAGTCTCTGTTGAGCTCAGGGGTTTTGCTACAATCCATACTTGATATGGTCTTG
>JAVHNF010031643.1:10348-26340 GCA_034783455.1 Micropsitta finschii | reverse complement strand
GTATATCATACATTCTTAATCCTTCAGTTTATTCTGATTTCATAGAGAGGACGTGTGCAACACACAGCAGCAGAGCCCCAAGTGCACAGGTATGCCAGCAATAATCATCACAGCTATATTGGTCCAGATAATATCATTTTATCTATCAGCTGTTTCCGCAGTTTATATGAGCTGCTTATCTCAAAGAGCTATTAGATCTGAACTTTAGTTCAGGCTTTTGTTTGATCTTGTTTTCTTCTGCATTCATTTGAAGCTCCGCATATCATCCTTTTAATTTTGCATTGAAATGCATCAGGGCCTTTAATTTTGCTCCTGCTAGTGATGCAATATGGTCTTAGCAACAATAAGAACAGTGAGCAAGTCATGAAAATAATAAACCATGCTAGGTCTGGAGGCTATGAAATCAGTTCAAACATACTGCGGGGAGCTGTACTGCCTGCACTGAGACACATGGCTTTCCATGGGCACCAGCCCATTTATGAGTCATGAAACATAATGGAGTATTGTTGAAAGCTTTGGGACCATGAGAAATTATCTACTGCCCGGCATGGGGAATGGTATAAACTGGCAAGGAACTGGAGTTACATTCTTTTACAGAAATGAAATCAGACAGCCTTGGCCTGCTTTCCAGTGTACAAAACCACAAATCAGGAGGACAACTCCTTAATTAGGACTAATTTTTTTATTTTTTTAAAGACTTGCCACTGTCCTAACCAGCCAGGGAAGCCAACATTTGCTCTGTCCCTAGCTGGGTTATAATGAGGCAGAGAACATAGGGAAGACAAAAAGGAGGAGGGGTGAGGCTAGCGTCTCAGCATGAACTACAAAAGCAGAGTACCTTTCTCCTACACCAGGTGACATCCCCTCATGCTGAGGGATTTGGTACACACAGGCAAGTAGAGCAAAAGCTATTTGTTTAATAGTAAGGTGTGATAACAACACGGTGCCATAGGTGTGCATATCTCCACACAGAGGAGAGCTGTCAGTGTAGGAGGCAGTGTGTTCCATAAGGGAGAGCACAAGGCTGGATGTCATTTCTAATTCAAACCCCACCCTCCTCCTGGTTCCTGTGCCTTCAGAGTAAAAATGTTAAATGGCCCTCTGACTGAGAAAGGAAAAATCCTATTTTTAAATGAACAGTGAAGTGCTTAGGAAATCACATAACTGCAGGAATACAGAGCTTAGTGGAGAAATACCTGATGGGCAGAGAAAAGAAGACAAAGTCAGAATCTTCTCAGTGGTATCCAATGAAATCACCAGGGTGGGATGGCCCACTGTGTCAGTACAACTTATCTAAGTCAGCTGTCTCCATAAAAGCGTGTAAGGGTAAAGCTAGACTATGATGGGCATCTAAACCAGATGTTTTGCACAGACTAAATGCCTTCCTAATAAAAAGAAATACATAATTTAATGCATAATTTAATACATAATCCAGGAAAGGTAAATGAAGAGTTAACAGTGTGAATGTTAATTTGAATATTTATGTAGATTTACTCTTCCTTGCTTGCACATCTTTTGTGCTAGCTTGCTTGGAAAGCTCAGATTTTATTGGCAGAAATGCTCATGGAAAGCACATTTGCATTTACTTTGGAAATACTTACACACTCATCCAGTCAAGGAGACAATAACAATATTATGTTTTCTCTAACGAACTTCAGTTAACTGATATAATCTGGATATTGTGTTTTATTATGTATTCAGTGAGCCCAGAAAGGTGAATAAAATCTCAAAGATTAACAGCTCTTAACAAATTGGTTGCTAACTTGGAATTAAAACATGCTAGAGGAAATTACAGTCTATGGCATCAGTGATGAATGAGCAGAAAAGGACAAAACTAAATGGATATTCAGTTAGGAATCATTCAGTCTACAAGTGCAGCCTCATTTTCCATTGTGTAGCAGTTGCATCACATTACACACAGCCAATAATAAATCAGGAGCTTGCTTCCCTCCCCCTGCCACAGATTATCTCAGATGGGATCAGGAATGGATAGGCTCCATTCTACTCCCTTCCCCAACAAAATCTCAAATTGATCAAAGACCAAATGCTGCCTGAAGCATTCGATTACATTGGACATTGATATTTTTTCCAAGTTCAAGAACCTATGAGTGGCCATTAGAGACCACAGTTTGGCTCCAAATTTTCAAAACCCCACAAGATGTATAGGCACAGTATGTCTATGAGGCTTCAAAATAGTGTGGATGGTTTGCAAAGGGAGTAGGAAGGTGCATCTCTGGAAGCTGAGGACAGACATTATTTCTGAAAGTGGTACTCCTTAATACGGCAAAATATAAATGGATGCACTCAGCTTTAAAAAGTTGGGTTTGAACTACAGTTTCAGCAGAATGTTGTTCCTTTGGAAGATCATGAAGTCCTCTACCTTTCTCTAGAAGTGGGAAGGAAACAACAGTAAGCAGAGTATTTCATTGGGAATCAACAGACATGGACTCAATTCCTATCTCAGTTCCAGCTGTGAGTCCCTGAGTAAGTTTTTTCAGCCAGCCTGGTTTTTGGCTCACTGTAAAGCAGAGGCTGCAAGTCAAAAACTATCAGGACCACATGCCTAAAATAGAGATAAGGTATTCAAAGGTCATAGTCCCAGGCAAATGGGCAGGATGGGAGATATGATCTAGTGCAACACCTGAAATAAGTCTAAAGAAAGATGGAAGGGAAACCTCTATGAACAGCTTCAGCTTTAAGCTGAGGCACTCATTTCATCTGAATCCAGAAAAAATACCTCTCTGGGAGGTCACATACAATCTTTGAGGAAGATCTCCACACTTGCCTATTACTCAAAGCAGTACTGCTTTGATCCTAGCTACAGGAATTTTTGAAGATGCATTTATAATACAATTCCAAGTACTAGCTATGCTCTTTTAGACACCCCCAAGGTAGTGTTATCGATAGCTGATCTAGTTAGCATATAACTATGGTTGACAGCAGTGGGAGTTTTAGTTCAGGCTTAGTATGCTTGCTGAGGACTTGGTGAATATATTTGGCAACTAAGCATCTACCAGTGCCATTTCATCATTATTGGTATGGGTACATGAGGTGGAGCAATCACACCTTCAGCTGGATAGCAGACATATTCTACAAGACACAACAGCGCTGGAGACCCAGCAATCAGGCAACTATGAAAGACAGAAAAAGGAGTGTGAGTTCAGGGAGGTCTTAGGTAAGTTCTTTAGATGGATGAACATCTGAGTTTCACTCCAAAAGTGAGATATCTTCCCTTTTATTGGAAACCATCACCGCATACAATTTTATATTCTACCCATACACATACTTAAATGAGACCTGAGAACTCTTGCACATTACTGTTGTTCCTAGACAACCAAAATGTCACCTTCATACCTACCTGTGGGCTGCAGTTCCACCTCACACTCCCCAAAAGTGCAGCTGGTCCGTTAAAAAAATTTAAAACCTCAATATTTGTGACAATCACAGCTACCTTAATGTCTTCCAGGTTCTTGGCTGGGATGACGCATCCCAGTAACGCTGCAAAAGAAAATGCCGTCTTTCATGCAAGCTAGACTTTTGTTTTCCACAAAGCTTTTCCAAGTCTTGGACACACGGTCATAGTAAATTCAACCTTTCTGACTTAGCCTCTCTGATCCAGCAATAACTGGGAGGCTAGTTTGAAGCAGAGTTTAAACCACGTCACCACCAGCCATCTTTGAAGAAAGACTGAGAGAGGATACAGAAAGGATTTGGTCCCTAACCTACCAAGTAGGGTTACAGAAACAAAATGAAGGCCTAGAACTTTGTGAATTTAAATAAGTGGTAAGCTTTGGCCAAGGAAAGCAATGAAGGTGAAAGCAGGACTTCAAAACAAATATTTTCCTGCATTCCTAAAAGGCCTTTAGTTTTAAAAAAGCACTTGTAATAAAACCTAAAACAAGTTTTAAAAACTTCAGAAGCCAAAGAAACAAACAAGTTCCAAGACAGTCAGAAGAGGTGTATCATTGCATAAATTGTGGGGAGAAAAAAAACAACACATTAACTTAATGACATTGGTCAAAAAGTAAAGTATGAAATGTGTGGGGTTTGTTTGCTTATTTGTTTTTAAGAGGGCACACACATTCTAAAGTGGCTTTGGGATTTTTTTTGGAGGAAGGGAAAGGGCGGTGATATCTTCTCTTCTTAATGTCTGCCTTCTTTTTCTTTAGCTATTTTGTGCCCCTGATTGTTCTGGAACAAAATCTCACCTTGCTGAATTATAACACTTTTATTAGTTATGCAACATAGAAAGTAATAGCTCAGTAATTGCCAATATTCATCCCATCTTGTGGGAAACCAAAGAAAATTATAAAAGTGAAAAGCAATATATGAAAAGAATGTCCATTGCATCATCCAGTCCATCTGTGAAATCTTGTTCATTATGTAGATTATACCACTGACATATGGAAGAGACATTTCACTGTTGTAGCTTAGATGAAAGAAGTTTGAAGTGCTTTATTTCTCAACTAGGAAATCATATGGAGAGCCTCACAAGTTTACAGGGACTACTGATATGGTTTTGTCTTTGTCCTTTTGTATATCCTTTTTTTCTTAACTCTCTCCATATGTAGACTAATTAGAGAGATAAAACTACTCATATAAGGTGTGACTCACACAGCCCTTTAGAGAACAATACAGTACTACCCTCAGACAGGGAAACAGCCCAGCTCACAACAGGCAATAACTTCAGGCCTGGGGATTATTCCCACGGATGCTTAGATATCGAGCTTAATTACAAGGTCAGGTTAGGTAAGTCTAATTTTAGATTGATTTCCTACCCACATGTCCAGGTCCAAACCTACTTGGGAACTGCAAATAAAAATGGGTTTGTGCTTTGCATTTGCATGGGTAACACTGGAAAAAAACAACCCCTGGTGTTTTTGAGAAAATTCTGGCCCTGGGTGTGGCTGCCCAGTGCCTTCAGCATGGAATTTGCCCAGAGATAGCAACCAGACAAGATGTAACTCATTCAGTTCTTAGAAGAGGAATACAAACTGTAAGTGCAGTGCATATGATTAAGATATAACAGCTTGGCCTTGTTGAAATAAAGATCAAAACAGGCTAACAACTTAATGAGTAATAAAACCCAACTGCAAGCATTAGCAATGAAACTAAGATGGTCTCGAGTCTGCTTTTCCAAGCCACACTCCTGTCTTGTCACAACACGATGACTATTCCAGTGCATTAAGCCATCTCCCACTTCGGGATCATGCTGGACCACCCAGTGCTGAGTCTTGTTATCATTCCCTCTGACAACTGAGGAACGGCTTGCACAAGTGATGAGCTTTGTACCTTAGTCCAAAGTACCTTAGATCTTGACATACTCCCTTTTGTGCATCCATCCCACCTTTTGGCTGCTACTCCAGCACTAGTATTGCAGCCCACTCATTTGCGTGTGATGTGCCAAGTGCACCTGCTGATAGCTTTTCTTGATGACAAATCCATAGGGAAGTGTCTCTGTGTATCATTGTGAAAGCACAAGCATGCAATTGTACTGGGGAGTAGAAGATGAAGAAAAAGAGAGAGATGGAGTTTACGTAAGCTTAATATACTACAAAGCAAATCACACTAAATTACAGGCAGTATTTCAAAGCCTCTCATTCCCTTTGCTGTAGGCCTCAGATGACAGCTCACTGCCATTCCCCTCAGTTCCCATCCCAGCTGTTGAACGACCCACTTGCTGTCCTTCTGTTCTGTGACATGCAGAGCAGATGCCAACAGCCCCACATCATAAAAGACTTTAACCTATGCAGGGCCTGAGCCTTCCTTGCTCAGCTGTCACAGCCATAGTTCAATGTGAGATGAACTAGACATTTCTTTTCAGAAATGCTGTATTTCACTCCATTTCTGAAAGAGCTTTCATCACCCTCTCAGGATGAAGCAACTGGGTTAAGACGTCAAACCCAACTTCTCTGCACATGTGTTTACCTAACTAATGAGAAATGAGGAATGTCTGACTATGCAAAGTCAAATTCCTCTAGAGATCAAGTGTGCTTAGATCTGGCCATGAGAGTAACTTGTAATATGCAAGTGTTATGAACTATTTACAGGCTTAACCCAACTGCAGTGAAGTCAATGGTTTAACAATCCCTGCCTTCAAAGGGAAAGGGATCTGGGCCTCAGTGCATACTTGTGGCACAGCTCACTGCTAGGCTGGCTCATTGCCCTGCAAGGAGCTTAGTAGCTGTAGCCTTTACAGGATAAAACCCCAAATTATACCTACTTCCCGCTACAGCATTCTGATGATTCTGTGCCTTCCCACTCACTAAATACTTTTATTTGAGATAGAGGTACTAAATTATATAACTAGATACACATATACACTTCAGGCTGAACAGAAGGACTGAAAATTGTGAATCTTTTCTGGACCAACAGATGGAGGCTCAATCTCAGTCATACTGTTAATCAAGCAGAAGTCATGCTAAAGCATCCTGTGAGCTCCTGCTCTCCCCAGACGCTGCTGTAAAGAACAGCAAACAAGAAACACCACTGCAGCACTGTATTCTGAGAAGACACAATTAAGATGCCTTGCCAGCATGAGCTCTTTCTAAAAGAGAACAAATTTAATTCTGCAGTCGGAGCGCAGGAATGGCATCCAGAGCTCCTGAGCCTTGCCAGCCATTTGTCCCATTTGTTCAACCATCTTGCACAAGCCACTTAATCCAATTTTATTTTTTTCAAGCTAGTTACCTGAAATAGGGTCTGATCCAATCCCCAAAAAGGCAAATGTAAAATTTCCAGTCCGCTTCAATGGAACCCATGGGCTCATAGGCCTCTATGTCTATATTTAGACACTTAAATATAGTAGTCTGGACATCAGAGATTGCTGAGTGTCCACAGCTGCCGCTGACCTCAGAGAATGGAAAAGAAGAACAAATCTCTGGTTCAAAAAGTTTCGCAGCTCTGGACTACTGCAATCTGGGAACGTATAATAAAGGGAAGTATCACTGCGTTCTTGCTATGTTACAGATTTCTCCTTACACAGCTCATATAACCAAAAATCAGGCCAAAGCAAGAGGACTACTTCTGGGATGACACAGTACAGCTCTTTCTCTGTCTCTTCCCACAGACTCAAGGACTAAAGATTGCAAGTCATTGCAAAACCACGGCTTAATTTCTCCAGCATATGGTCACATTGTCATTGTGAAGGTTTAGAAAACTTCACACAGAAAACCCAAGCAAATTCTCAGACAAATTAAAGAAACCCCATTCTCCAAGACCATCCAACCCAGTTCCATCCAGTTAGACTAGTATTCTGCACAGTATGACCATAATGACAAAGTTGCAGAAATCCACTCAATACTACTCTACAGTAGTCAAAGCACGTGCCCAGCACCTTAGGTAGGCAGAGTTAGGGCAGAAGTGATGGGTATACGGCTGGCATCACTCCACTGCAGTGAGAACCAGCACAGCAGAACAGATATGGGCACAGGTAAAGCAAGAGACAGGGCTCAAACTTAACTTATTTGTCCTATTCTTTAAGGCTGAAATAATGTGACTTCTTTGCATACATCCTTTCATTTATGGCATCGAGAATTTCACTACTGAAACAATTTCCCTAATTGTTTTAGTTGTGGAAATATAAGTTACCTTAGATCCATCCAGACTGTCTTTGCTTCATTTTGGAGACTTAGCAGAGGTGGAATTCATCCTCCATTTGTGCCTCGGACAGTCCCTAAACATAATAAATAAATAAATAAATAAATAAATAAATAATCAGAAAAAGCTTGTCTTGCTTCTTACTGTCTACCTGCAAAGTTTTTATTTGGGTTCATCACAGTCTTCAAGTTCACATTCACACTTCTTCCTCATTTCTGAGACTACTGCCCAACTTCAGCAGCAAGAGAATCCTGAATGCCTGCTAGTCTTCAAGAGCTGCTTGTCAGGCAGTTTAACTACCATGAATCTCTCCTTGAATCTTCATGCTTACATTTTCAGACATACATTTACAACAGTTTACAGGCATCATTCCTGAAGGAGACCATGGAATTGAGATGATGGCATGTAAAAATCACTCCATTGTGATTACATATGATTACATATCCAGGAAGATATGTAACACAGAGCATAGAATCCCAAAACTTGACACAGAATCAGATGCACAAATAATGCTGGAATATGTCTACAAAACCAGGTTACAATTTACTCCTATGTTCTCCTTCACCTGCATGATTCAAGTTCAGTGACACTTCAGTTTCACTACAAATCAGACACCAACACAAAATACATAAACTGAAATCTCAAATGGGAGAAAGCTGCATTTTGCAAATAATACATGAAATACAAATATGGTGCAGTAGTAATAATGATATCAACTTGCAGAACTGTATTTGCCCTCTACACAGTGCAATTCTATAGACAGTTCTGCCTATGCATCTAGTTATATTTCTCTTCAGGAGGACACTGCATGCAGCAACCATTTTACAACTGTGTAACATAACACATTATACTTCTGCCATTTTAGGGAAAACAGGAAGACAACAAAAATCTTATTAGAAATAAAAAAGTAATACATCCTCTCCTCAAAGGGTATTTGGAAGCTGATGGACCTGGAAACCCACAATTTAGCAGCTTTTTCTAAACTGTCTCTCTCTAATTTGTGTCATTTCCATGACTGTTGCATCTGCAACAGCTAAATTACAGCAGTTCCTGGGATATGGCATGACTTCTAGGAAGGGCTTCAAAGGGCCAAGAAACCTAAAGCAGCTCCTGGCTGGGTCTAATGGAAACTGGCAGAACATGACAGCAGGTATCTTTGACCAACTACATAAAAAAGGCAAGAGCCAAACTGCCTTCTGACTGGGTTCACAACACAATTGAGCCATCTAGTAGGTGCAAAGCTTGCAAATCTGCTCCCTGCCTCAAGAGAAGATGATGTTGCCACAGGGAAGGGAGGGCATGGAGGCAAATCAAACCATATGCCCATCTGGAACATGACCTCTGGGTAGTGGTGGATAGACTTCAGCAATTTCACCTTGTCTGATCCAACCCTGCCTCACAGCAGTGATGAAAGGAGTGGCCTTGTGATAGGATTGGCTTTGATGGGCAGATTAGATTTAATGCCAACACAGTCCTACTAAGGCAGGGGGAAAGAAATAATCGTAAATGAAACAGTGATTGATGTTCCCTCTTTCTTGTACAAGAACTTTGATTGTCAGCTGATCTGTCCTTTGGTTAAACATACCTCGGACATTAGGCCAAGGTGAGCACCCGATTTTTTCATTTACAACTAATAACAAATTATCACATGTATAAAGATCCTTTAGCTCTTTTTGTGTGTTTCTCCCTTCCCCCCAAAAGCCAGGCTAGAGAGAGACATATAAACAAAATCCTGAGAAAAAGCCCTAGCAGCTCTCAAGGGCAGAGTGAAAGTCTGGACTTGTAAAAATACTTGGGCAGAAGTCCAAGTGAAAGGCCCAATCTTTAGAACAACTAAACAAAGGAGAGCAGGATCTTGTCCCACATCAGTCTTCAGACGACAGTGAGGATATGCAGAACAGTGGTTCCAAAGTATTCAACATCAGAGGGTGTGAAGAATGGCCTCCTCCAAGAAATTTGGGAGTGCTGCCTGAAAACCCACTGCCAAGTTAAAGGAGATGGAAAGAGAAAGGTAACCCAGATACAGACCAGTGAATGTCAACATATTTTAAACCTGCTTTACAATAACTGCAAGCTGAAATGCACCAAGCAGGAATGTGTCATCCTGTGGCTCGTATCACTTGCCTGTGATTGTCTTAGTGCATTGTTTCATTCCCTCAGACAAGGTAGGACATACTTTCTTAGCAAAAAGGCTGAGGTCAAGTCAGGCACAATCAGTACAACCCACCAAATCCAACCTGAACCCAACCACTTCCTAGTGAAGGGATAAAGGCATATTGTTCCACTCCACAAAAACCCTACTGGACATGACTGACAGATGGATGTTCTAAACCCTGAGCTGCACAACAGGAAGAAAAGCCATACACAGCCAGTTCTGTTAAATTCTCATTTGCTGGTAACCTGTGTTAAAATACTGAGCCATTCACTTCTTTGGGAGTTTATTTTTCCCTTAGGAGAATTATCTGTTTCTGTGAATCCTCTTCATTTTCCATTCAAGTTCCAGATTGTGCAACTTCCCTGATACACCTCCTTTTATAAACTAGAATAGACCAAAATTACTAGCAAAAGTACAGACACTGGTTTCCTCATCTGCCCCTAGCAATCTCTTCAGTTGTTGCTCATGTTGAGCTCTTATGACTGATTTTATTGATGCTCTTTGCTAATTATTTTTGTACAACAGATGAAGAAAGATCTGTAAAATGTTCACAAGCAGATGACAGGACCATTAGTGCTGCAGAGCTAGCTGTAGCCAAACACTGGAGAATACAAAACAATGTCTGAACTTCAACACCATCTTGAGTCTTTCTTCACTTCTTCAAGCCCCCTCCAATCCCTTTAGCACTACCAATGGGTGCAAAGGGCTTGGTGGCTATTCTAAATTACAAATCAGTGCAAAACCCAGTTTGAAAGTATTTGGTCCTCTCAAAGCACAGTCAATGCTCAATTTTCCTGCACCATGAGCTCTCAGGACCCTGGCCACTCTCAAGGCTTTTCCCACCTACCCACCTTCAGCATCAGGCAGTTTTCTCCACCAAGAATTATGCAGAGAAAAACTGTTCCTTGCAGTGGGTCTAACAAGTTGAAAAAGACCTTGGGAGAAAGTCTTGGAAATGTCCTTTTCCCCTACTCTGACCTACATCCAGCCCGCTGACACGTTGACTTTCCTGGCAAATGGAGAAGGGGAAAAAAGAAAAAGTAAATGGCACAGAATATCAGTCAGGAGTGGATAACCTCTTCAGGAAAGAGTGTTTCTTGTGAGCAGAGGGTCTCTGTGAGGCAAGTGGAAAGTTACTGGTAGCCTTTTCTGTCCCAGCGTCATGCCACGGTGCATGACTGCAATGTCCCAAGAAGATTTAGTGGCACCAGTGTAGAGTCAGATCTGATGTCAGAACTGGGCTGGAGGGTACAAATAAATATGCAGTATTTTGTTGCTATGTCACAATGGCAGCAGCCTCTTTTCCATATTAATGCCTGCAAAACGTTACTCTGCAGGACAGAGAGAACTTCTGTGCAGCTCAGGCACCAGTAACAAGCCTCCTTTAAATGCATTCAGAAATATAATTTTAGGAATAAGACCAAGAAGTCAACACAGCTTCCTCCCTGTTAAAAACTGAAATAAAAACGTACAAATGTCTGATGGGCTGGAAGTGAAGAGAAATGAAAGTGTTGATCAGCTCAACAGCTGGAAAAGTGACTGCTGGTACAAGTAGAATTTAAAAAACACTGTTAATATTTTAAAGACTGGGTGGCTGGAAAAAAAAAAAAAAAAGGCAATATATTTTGGTGTTACTGTTAGGGATTTACAGCTGTTGGAGAGCTGGGTTTCCATAAAAATCTATCTACCGTTTAATGTCACTAAGAGCCTGGAAAATTAACTTCTTAAACATTTAACGTTTATAGATATTTACTCACTGGAAACCCGACAGATCTATAAAGAAGATGTGACAGCTACATCAGGGATTTTATCAATTTCAACATCTAGGGGGCTGAGAGGGGGGCTGAGGGAAACAACTGGTTTTCTTCTTAAGGAGAAAACCACTCTTGTCCTTGACGCCAGGTAGCCTTCTGTTCCTACCACCTACCAACAGGGAAGAGCAGGCTACAAGACAGAGCTTAGGAGAACCAGGAAACTGGGTTATTACAGTTGTTTCAGCTCAACCTACCCTCAGAACACAAGGCAATATGTCAGATAGACTGTTTAAATGTGTCTCCTTGTTCTGAATGCCCAACCTACAGGATGAAAGAGGCCTGGTTTTCCCAAATAGCCACCTTTCTTTTCCAGCTAAAGCCAAGCGAAGCTGTTGCTGCTCTCAATCTCAGCTCAAATACTTCAGGTTAAGCATTTAAAAAGGGAGGTCCATGAAATCAGAGGCCAGTTCTGAAAAGGACTTCTATTTCTCTGCAAGGATCACACAGAAGCATGCAAGATTTCCAGAGCATTTGTTTTTAGAATTTTAAGTCACCTTAAGCAAAGCTAAATGTCAGTTTTAAGATTACAAAACCTCCTCTCAATTCCAGTGCCAGCAGTCAGAAAACCTGTGAAGCAAAACTGCTACTGCCAGCACAACTCATCCCTCATTTCTTCAGATCAGAACAGTAAATTTCTAACTTTACTATTAAGTACCGTTTTGGCTGCTTTTTTTAGCAATGATAAACAGCTGATCCAGTTGTCTCAGTCAATAATAGTAAAAAAAAAAAATCATAAACACAGGCTAGCGATGTAGAACTCCCATTTTCTTTATTTCTTAAAGGAAAGAATTACTGCAGGCAAATGACACATTCTCTCTCAAATACCTTAGCCTGCAGTTAAGTGCTACTACTTTTCCTGGCTGGCATTTTAAACACAGAGAATCCAAGCAAAAGAGCCACCAGAAAATAATGCAGGGTTGGTGCTGGGTTGATGGGACTTTTTCTGTGCCATTTGTACATGATTTATATTGATGATGGTCAGGCTAAAGCAAGAAACAAGGCAGATTGACTCAAACACTACAATGGTTGCAGCACTGGCATTTATGAATATTATTTTTCTTAACTTTTGAATTAAGCAAATTTATTCCAGGCTCCACATCACAAAAAAATGAATGAAAAAGGATGGAAGACTGATGCCAGCTACGCATGGATCATTTCCAGATTCCAGCCTCCATTTAACATTGCTTTGTCTTTGATCCTCACGTAAGTTCAAAAGTCCATGTTTACATCAAGGTCATTACAGCTGACTCAATAATTCGGCAAGACAAAATGTTTGAAAGAAAGTAAGTGGTTAAAGTAACTATTGACGGTTTTGTTATCAGCTTGTGTCATGCCATAAAGCAGAAAATGATCTTAAATATTGAAGGAAAGGCATGCATGAGAGATAAACCATAGGCAGCCGAAAGCACTGGGATTCTGGATAACAATTTACAGCAGCAAATACTCCTGAACTGTTTAACTTTTACGTGGTTTCAGAGCATGAGAAAGTCTACCTCTGCAGCAGGCAGACTTTAACCCTAGAAAAAACTGTTCAAAACCATGAGACTCTTTCATCATCCCTCACTTGATTTCCCCCCTCACCCTCCTTAGTTCTTTTCTGTGTGAATTATGAAAAGTTTGAGGATTGGTTTTCCCACTCCCCTTCATTAGAAATTTGCAGGCTTCCTCATGGGCACAGATCCTCCAGCTTTGCTTAAAAATGAGTTATCAGGTTAAAATGACCAATGGCTCGCAATAGCTTCCTTTCCTCAGGGATGTTACACTCCATGAGCTAGTATAGACACATGTAAGTTGTCCCCCACTCCCACTGAGGTTTCAGTGACCTGCACTTGAAGGCAGCATTAAGTCCTAATAAGGAATAGTCACAGCAACTCATGTTTGGTGACAGAGTTTCTCAGTATCCCCTGCATGAGAACAATGACAGCGATAGCACTAGCAAGAGCAATTAAGCATACACTGCACAGGAGGAGGGAAACAGGCCAACCCACTCTCTGCATACCCACTGTAGGGCTGCAGGGAGTTGATAACTCGATGTGCCACAGCCACAACATAAGGCATACAGAGCCCAGATTGCCATAGTTCCACCATCCCTGTAGCTCAAACACCAAGATCCAGGCAGGAAGGACCTTAGGGCCATCTTCTCTGCTTAACACCAGCATCAAAGTCCCCAGGCAAGAGCAAAGAGATGTGTGATGGTAGGAATCCTTTTGCCAGGTAACTTCAAACACAGAAACATCACAAGCAGTAATGAAGGTCTGCATTTACACAGTTTCAAAGTACTTCACAGCCTTGAAGGCTAAAGAGATGGCCTCTCTTCTGTAACAGGGGTCACCTTATGGGACACTTGCATCTGCAGCTATGTGGGAAGAATGACTCTCATTCCAGTAAAATGCAGCACTGTGCTTGCATCACACTGGCAATCTGTGTGTGGCGTGACCTGTGCACACGTCTGCTTCTCTACTGTGGGAAGAAAAGAAAACAACCCCCCTCTGTTTCAATTCTGATCAGATTTCCAAAAGCTGGGGAAAAGGAAAAGAGAGCACAGGTTTGAGAGCTAGCAGAACAATTCAGTGATTCATCAGAAACCACACACATGCTATAAGAAAAGAGTTTTCTTCAGTTAAAATGACTGTTCCGCCAAAACTCAGCTGTGTACTGTTTCGTCAAAACCCCCTCCAATCCCAGGTTTAAACCAGGCTTAACCCACCATGGAGCAGTCTAACCTTTTTCCCCATTTCTCATTCTTCAAAGCATACCCCTTCCACAGTCCCCGTCTCTTCAATGGTTTTAACATTTCCCTAAAGCCAGAGTTACCCCCATGCTCCATACCTGAAACCAGTCCCAAACGTCTCCTCAGTACTGCAGATGACTTGGCTCCCACTAATGCTCTGAGCTGAGCCTCACTGCCTTGAATGAGATCCTTTCTCCTACTACAGCCCCTGATCAGCCCAGCTTTAACCTCTAGAGATCCTCCATGCAGACATCCTCCCTCCTTCACCATGTAGATGTTACTGAGAGAAATGGCATAATTCATGGTGAAATTGCCTTTCTGGCTTTGGAGCTTTCTAGAATTAATAAAAAGACTCATTGACTGCATCAAGTTCCTAATGAATTGCTGGTTTGTGTATCACAGTACTTAAACACAACAGAGCACCAGTAACTATCAAAACCCCTTTATATCAACTCTTGAAAAGCAGCTGAGAAAGTTACATTACAGTCTAATCCAACAGTAGTCACATTTGGTCACCTGATTTAGCATCAACTCCCCCATGCTTATACTTATCTATCTGTTTAATGGACAGGCTCCAACAATACACATTACCTTCACCTAATTCTATTAAACCCATAGACCAGCACACTCCATTGGACAGGGGTTTATCCCCTCAAGGGACTCCGCAAATCAGATTCCTGCTGCTCACCCCTATCTCTACGTTTACCCAAAAAACAATGCTGTGATGGAGAATAGCAACTACCAGCACGTGTGAGATGTGGCAGAAGGAAGGGAAGCAGCTTGCAAAGAGTGTGGCCACCCTGGCAGCACCTACTTCTATTAGGTGGAGATTTAAAGTCAGCCAGGTCTTGTGTCATCTTTCATCAGTCTTCTTGGCTTTCCCTCTCTGTGAGCAAATGATGAATCTGACCTTCTTTGTTTGAGTTCTTGCGATGAAGCACTGTTTGCATAAGGCTCTTTTTTATTTATTTTATTTATTTTTTTCCTGTGGCTTGTTGACTTTTATAAGACATTCATAAATTTGTTCTGAGCGCCAGTGAGATGCTTAATGGTGCTAAAGGGAAAGTATTAAGGATAGTCGACTCATGTTAGAACAAGCCACTTGAAAGTAGCTATAAATATTTGTCTGGATTTAATTTTGCTAACAAACAGCTTCTTTTCTTGCCTCCATCTCCCCCCCACCCTGACTACCTCCCTCAAAGAGTTGATTTCATGAACAACAGATGAATATTCACATTAATATGAAAGTGCATGTCTGGGTTTGGATTTTTTAATAGAAATTTTCCTATTGGGGACATTTGAGTCCTTGTATTCTGTCTGCGTGAAATCGTCTCCCTTTTCAGGAAAACCTTGGCAGCCTAAGACCTCCAGGGTGAGCTCATGTTCTTTTGCGCTCCCTCAAACTCATCTCTGCTCTTTCATTGCTCTGGAAATTAGTTTAGGCTAGACTTAGGGACTGCAGTGTCCTATAACGAAGCCAGTAGCTACACATTACTCCTCAATTTGCTCATAGGCACACTGGAGGTTTTTGGATTCCTTCAGGACTGTAGCCGCTGGCCACATAATTTGGAAACTCCACCCTCTGGTCCTATTGCTCTAAGGTCACATTGACACAGACAGACACAGAATATTCTGTTCTTATTATCTTAGGTACCAAGGATCTATGACTGGTAACTGGGGGCTACCACTCATA
>JAVHNF010031639.1:0-11640 GCA_034783455.1 Micropsitta finschii | reverse complement strand
CACATAAGACACATGCAGGTTTTGTTATGAACTCCTGTTTACATCTGCTAATGTGACTGGAATGAAAAACTTTCCTCACAGCAACCAGTTATCAGCTTTCGGGTACATGCCTTGAAACATATGCATTATATTATACATTATTTCATGAACAAGTCTCTTCAAGAAATATCAGCTTTATGGTTACCTTCTACTTAATTGAACCAGATATTATGTTTACAAGTCGCAAGCTTTAGTCACTTGGGGATATGGCAGCATGGAATTTTGTTGCTCTAACTTAAATATAAACTTATTAAGGAAGTATTAGGAAACTTAAAATTTTTACTGCTTTGGAGAACAAGTTTTACTTTTTACAGCTACCAAGAACTTTTGATGATTCTGAGGTTTTGCTGTACCTATTTGCTTTATCTTTTCCAAGGAAGTGACCACCTTCACATCTCAGTAAGGACAGGATGTCACAGAGAGCTGGAAACAAAAGCCAAAGCTGCATTTTAGCATGTGATACTACATGAGGTTTCTCAGAGACATCTTTCTCTGTAGCAGTGTGAGACCAAACTGCCCTCAGTGCTAGGCCTTCCATGCCAGGAAAGTACTGAAGTAAAATTAATTGGAAAAAGAAGTATTACCTTTTGGGAACTCAAGACTGTCTCTTTTTGGGATTTGTCAGCTTTTTGTTTAAGTCCTTTAATAAACTGTGACAAACTGTATTTTTTCTTATTCTATGAACTGCACTCTGATATCCTTAAACTCATTGATAGTGCAATACTGTAAACACAGGCCTCAGAAAACTGAACACAGTTCTTCAATTGTTCTCTATTATAAGATGAATTCAAATGGAAAACTTCATTCCCCAAACATTTCCTTCTCATTTCTGCTGTGGAACTGAATTGAAACATGAAGAGTGCTTAGATGAATTTGCACCGTGATTTGACTTTTTCTTAGTCTAGTGGGAGGATAAATAATTTCATGCATTATTAATATTTAATTTTAAAAGCTGTGGCTGAAAAAGCTATCTTCCAAAACAAAAAAAAAAAAAAAAGTTTAATACTTCAGAAACTAATTTTTTGAAGAAAAGGCGGCTTTAATTTTATGGATACTATCCTTTAGTACCAAACCTGTGTCCTGGGTTCTGTGGTAGCAGTCATTTTTTCTTCTTCTTAGTAGCTGGTGCTGTTTTTGACTTTCAACCTGGGAACAGAGCTGATAACACTGATGTTTAGTCCGACCAAGGACTTTCTGAGCCTCATGTTCTGCCAGGGAGGAGGGGAAGCCAGGAGGAAGCAGAGACCGGACACCTGACCCAAACTAGCCAAAGGGGTATTCCATACCACAGCACGTCATGCCCACTATATAAATTGGGGTCAGTTATCCGGAAGGGCTAGATCACTGCTTGGGTCGGGCTGGGTATCTGTCAGAGAGTGGTGAGTGTTTGTATTCTCTTGCCTTGTTATTTCTCTTATTATTATTATTGGCAGTAGTGATTTGTGTTATACCTTAGCGGACCGTTCTTATCTCAACCCATGGGAGTTGCATTCTTTCAATTTTCCTTCCCACCCCTCCAGGAGCGGAGGGAAGAAAGGGAGGGGGGAAGTATGGTTCTAATTTATGGCCTAGGCTTAAACCATGACAACTTGTGGCTATCATTTGTGGCTGGACTTAAGAGTTGCATTTTAAAATTATTTGAAATATTGTTTCTACTTTAAAGTTTTCTTCAATAATAGAATTGTAGAATAGTTAAGGTTGGAAAGGACCTTAAGATCATCGAGTTCCAAACCCCCTGTCATGGGCAGAGACACCACACAATAAATAAATAACGAACTCAGTGACTTTCCTGTTTCCCCCCCAATGGACCACAAGAAATAAGCCTATGGGAGAGAGACCAGTGGTCATTCTGTATTTCAAGGATTTGAACAAATGTGCTTGGGGGGATTTGTTGCCAATCTCTAAAGGTGTATCCCCTTACATGATACTGAGCTGAGGGTTTTAAAACTGTTCTACACAACTGAGTCAGCTACTTGTTCTTCATGAATGTTGCAGGGGAAAGTTGCTCAGTCCACGCTTTTTAAACTGAATTAGGATCAAAACACTTTATTGAGCTATCAAGAACATGGAATGAGACAGCAGTCAGTGAAGTGTTGCATTCAAGTAGTAATACAAGAGGTAAAGTCCCAAATGAGACACATGAATGTTAATAAACACAAGCAACAATCTGAATGCCCTTTATAATGAATGCAGAAGAGATTTCCTATATTCTTTTCAATAAGAAGAGCTCACTATATGCAGCATAGTAGCAAATGTCACTTGGTGTATTGATAAGGAATGGTAAGGAAATCCTGTATGTGCTCTGCTTTTCTGCAAAGTTTGTGCAGAGGGAACCAAACCCCTTTCTTTCACCTCTGGGATCACCACAGTCAAATGACTGCACATGGTACAAACGCCTTTATTGATACAGTCTGAACATACAGATCAATTTACAGGAACACAAAGCTTCGGTCCCCAATGTGTGGCTGCCATGAGCAGGGACATCCCCCCGGGTTTCCTGGGCACATGCACTGCCTCAGGGCCAGCACCACAAAAGCCTTTCTCCAGGGGATGCTGGGTGAAGGTGCAGCAGCAGGGCTGCTGAGGGCAGGGCTGTGGGGGCCCCATCACCCCCGTGTCATAGTGCCACCACCCACCAACGCAGCATCACAATGCTCTGGGGCAATATAAGCCAGCATCCTCCTGTGTCACACTGCCAGAGTAACCAGCACTGCCACCAGGACAGAGCTGGCAGCCTGAAGGCACCCAAGAAGAATTCCTTGAGGCACTTGTGGAATTACTTGGAGGGGCTGAGGGAGGAAGACTGCCCGAAGTTGCTGGAGGTTCTCTGCTGAAATTCCAGCTCCTGAAGGGGCCACGCTCACAGCTCATTGGATGGATGGAAATCCTGCTTCAGTCTTTGGGGAGCTCGCCATCTTCATCTCCTGGGCAGACAGCCGCAGTAGCCATAAGAGAAAGGGTCCACAGATGGGCCAGTGCCCTCTCCCACTGCCAGGCACAGGAAGGATTCCTACCTCCAGGATTGATCAGGCCAGTGGCATTTTGCTGTTGTTGGAAGCCCCAGAGAGGGCTCCAAGTGGAGGCAGAAAAGGCAGTGCCAGTGTCCCCTTAGAGGCATAACCAGCCTGTGGACCGGGAGCAGGTCTTGCCCACATGCTCAGGGAGTAGCCGATCGCCAGCACTGGGGTCAGGAAGGAATTTTCCCCCGGGGCAGATTGGCACCGGTCCCCGGGGGTTTTTTGCCTTCCTCTGAGCACTGAGCATGACCACTTGTCAGGGCTCCTCTGGTCCTGGTGCTCTGCGTTATCGCCTGGTGCTCATGCACCACGAAGGTGGCCCTCGTGTCCTGCAGCTGGGGGGGGAAGGCTTTTTTGCCCCCAGGTGGACCAGCAAGTGTCCCCGGGGATTTTTGCATCCTCCGCAGCCGAGCACAGCCCCTTCATGAGGCTCATTTGGGCTATTGTAGCCCAAAGGCACCTGCTCATGCTCCACGAAAGTGGCCCTTGTGCCCCACATCCGGGGGGAGGAAGCCTTCTGCACTCCCAGGGTGGCTCCAGCATGGCTCCGGGACTTGCTGCTTCTCTGTAGCATTGAGGACCCCCCTTGTCAGGTCTTCCCCGTCCCATTCTGGCTGGGTTCTTTCTCGCACTGCTCTTGCACCACTACGGCACCGTTCCTGTCATGGCTTTTTTCCTTTGCCAGGTTGCACAGGATGTTATCTCAGGGTAAACTAAAAGATGCGTCAGCCTGCTGCTGCCTACGCATGTGCCCTTAATGCTTGTGGGCATCAGCTCTGCAAGATCTAGAAAAAAAACAAAAATCATCTACAGGAGACTAAAATTAACTGAAATGAAATAAGATTAATAAAATAGCATCATTTATAAATAAAATGCTCTTTCTACTTGTGACATGGTTTGTGTCTGATTTGTGTCTTTTGAAAGTGTTTTTGGTGCTGAAAACCTCTTGGTATTTCAGGTAAATAAAGGTCATACCAGTATACAACTCAGTGCAGGGAATGGAATGGCATGGCATGGCATGGAATGGAATACAACAGAACAGCTATGATACATTTTGCGTATAGTTCTGCATGACAAGCTCTGACATGGATCTGAGAGGTCAGCTGTAGTGCAGGTTTTAAGGGAGGCTGGTTCCAGGCATTGAGGCCTATGAACACCCTCTGGACCCTGACAGAATTAGACCTGCACTCCTCATATACTCTCCTTTACACGTATAAGGGGTGCCACTGGAGAGGGAGTATCGGGCCAGATGGAGTCCTGATGGAGTGCTGGGGAGTTGTTCTCAAGCTCTCGTGTTTGGTTCTGTTTCTCCAAAAGAAATAACTCAGACATTTTTAAAAACCAGTATTTAGGGGAGGGCTGGGGTTGGGAGTGGGGGGAAATTACAAGGAAATGAGCAGGTATTGCCCACGTCCAAAAGATCTGCAACCATAGAGTTCAGGAGCACATCCTGCTTCAGGCTGAGGGCTTGATCTTTGAGCCTCACTGGTGTCACAGACGTGGTCTTTTGCTATCCTGTGGAACTCAACTAAACTGGATGAACACGGAAGCGTTTCAAAAACCATCTCACACGTGTTTTTTGCAAATCTGTTCAGATGCTCAAATCATCCAGAGACAATGGCCATCTCTCACCTCCATCAGAAGGCACAGGCCTCCTTCCCACAGAGCGACACAGCCCATGCCTGTGGGGGGACACGGTTACCCATTCAATCCCTTGCGCTAGTGCAGGGCTGGGAAGAAATGGCATTCAGTATTTCCTCAGCATTTACTGTTTGGGAAAGAAGGGAGTAGGGAGAAAAAAACCTGGAAGTTGGAAGAGACCTATAATGATCATCAAGTCCAGCCACTCAACCACTTTGGGGCTGGCCAAAAGTTAAAGCATGTTAGTAAGGGTGTTGTCCAAATGCCTGCGAAACACTGACTGGCATAGGGCATTGGTCACCTCTCTAGGAAGCCTCTTCCAAGTTTTGGCCACCCTCTAGGTAAAGAAATGCTTCCTCATGTCCACTCTAAACCTCCCCATGCGCAGCTCTGAACCATTCCCTTATGTCCTATCACTGGATGCCAGTGAGAAGAAATCAGCACCTCCCTCTCCATTTCCCCTCCTTGAGAAGAGCTGCAGAGAGCAATGAGGTCTCCTCTCAACATCTTTTTCTCCAAACTAGACAAACCCAGTGTCCGCAGCCGCTCCTCACAGCACAGACCTTCCAGCCCTGTCACCAGCTTTGTTGCCCTCCTCTGGATGCATTTGTGGACCTTCATATTCTTCTTAAATGGTAAGGCCTAGAACTGCACACAGTACTCAAGGTGAGCCTGCACCAGCACTGATTACACCAAGACAATCACCTCTTCTAAGTGGCCGATCATGCTGGGTGTGATGCACCCCCGGACGTGGTTTGCCCTCTTGGCTGCCAGGGCACATTGCTGGCTCACCCCGAGCCCGCTGCCAGCCAGCACCTCCAGATCCCTTTCAGCAGGGCTGCTCTCCAGCCACCCCTCTCCCAATTTACACTTGTGGCTGGCATTCCTCACTCCTGCGTGCAGAATTCAGCATCTGATCTTGTTCAGATTCATGCCATTGGTGATTGCCCAATGATCCAGTCTGTCCAGATCCCTCTGCAAGACCTCTTGTCCCTCAAGAGTCAGCAGCACCTCTCAGCATCATCAGCAAACTCGCCAATGACGCAATCAACTCCTGCATCCAAATCATTGATAAGACGGTTGAACAGAACTAGACCTATAATTGATCCCTGAGGAACACCACTGATGACCAGTTGCCAGATGTAGTCCCATTTACTACAACCCTCTGAGCCCTGCCATTCAGGCAGTTCTTCATTCAGTGCACCATGTGTCTGTTCATCTCACAGCTGGGCAATGTGTCCAGAAGTCATGGACAGTACCAAATGCCTCACTGAAACCTGGAAAAGATAGATCCAGCACCATGTCTCCACTCACCAAGCAGGTGACCTTGTCACAGAAGGATCTCAAATTAGCTACCCAGGACTTTCTTTTTGTGAGCCCATGTTTACTGTGCCTGATGGTTGCCTTGAATTGCATGTCAGAGACTAGTCTGTCACTTCACACTCTTGACTTTGTTTTGTAAGTTTTTCTACATGTAATATTATTGCAAAAGCTGCTGCAGAAGCAGCCTGTGAGCTGATGAATATCGTGATCAGAATGGGCTGTTTATATGCAGCCATCAGCAGACAAGTGCTTTTTTGTAACTTTACCTAATTAGGGCACTGGATTTGGGGAAATTATGACTCTCCTGAAATTCAAAAGCTAAGATTGTAGTACTGTAAAGCAAGAAAAACAGGTTAAAATCAGCTCTGTATCCACGTTCGGCCCAAGAAAGAGCACATCAAGAACTCTGCTGCCCTTTCTGCCTAAGCCAGTTAATGGTGTTTGCCCCTTTTTCCCAGTGTTAGCATAACTGAGAAAATATTAAGACACAGAAAAAGCTTCTCTTTCCAGCATTTCTCTGTTCAGATTTTCACATATAATTTCTTACGGCTGTGCTGCAACTACCATGCAGCATTTGGGGATAATATTTGCTTCTGTTTTGGATGGTCTTTCCATCTTTAAATAATACTGCAAGTAGTATTTTACTTCGTTTGCTTTTTTTTTTTGGTAGTGTACATATTTGTAGGCTGTGAGGTCTGCTGGTATAGTCCAACAGGCTGTTCAGCAACTCCTGGCATTGAGCCTGCCCCTGGAGAAGAGGCAGTGGCAACCCTTTCAGGGTCGTGTCTCCTCCAAGCACTTTTCAGAGTCTCTGGCTTTATTCTGCTCTGCAAGCTCTATTGTTTGGCATTGCACATTTAAAAGCTACAGTTCCTCACAGGAGAAGCATTTGCTGATGGAGTAAAGGGTTTACCTTCTATTTTTAAGTAAACATCAATATGTGGGAGTACTGGCCTCTACACTCAGAGCTGCTACCACTACACTAGCAACAGGAGGTTGCTTTCCAGCCCCTGCTTGTTTTCACTACATTTTTCGATGGTTTATAAATGAAGATGGTGATGAGAAAAAAGATTATGTGAAGAGAAAATATTTTTTTCTATTTATACTGCATTTTGTTCCTCTTTTGAAATTATTCAGATATCCAAGGAGTAAATTAAAAAAATACAAAAATACAAAGATGAGAAGTGATTACTTCTATTGTAGTAAGCTAAGTGACAATCCTTGTTTCAGTCATTTCAGCCTTCTCCTTTGCCCACACACAGGATTCCTTTTCCTTTTGTGAGACTCATGCTTCTTAGCATTGTATTTTTACAGCACTTGCCTTTATCATATACACCATTAATTGTTTTTTCTTTTATATTATACCTGAAAATATGTTTGTCCACAGACTACCATGAGTCTGCTTTACTTAACAACTGAATTTGTGTTGAATAATCTAATTTACTGTGATTTTTCCTGCAGACTTCAGCATTTCAAAGAGCCCTTTGAATCTGCAGTTCTGAAATAGCACTAGTATGCTCGCAGTGCTTATTTTCTTCCCCCTCAGCAAACAACAGGGAAAAGGGAGTGTGTCATCAGAGGTGGAATATTTTGTCCTTTAAAAGCAAGGTTTTTTCATGTATCTGTGGTTTTGGACACTGCCTACTGCGAAACTGGGCAGGCTGCTCTCTTCTCTGTAACCCCTTGCTATGCCTTCCCACCACCCACTCCGCAACATCCAAGAGGTGGTTTAGAGAACTAGGTCATCAGCAAGCAAATCCACTTTGCCAAAAATGTTGCTCTTGGTTTACGTCCCAGAGAACAGTTCATCAGCCAGTAAGGCAAGCAATAGCGGTGGTGTAGGAGAGGGAACAGAACCACATGAAAGGAAGAAGACAAGGGGAGCAGCATCCTCTTCCTCAGTGGCGTTAGGCTGGCTCAACCATGTCGTAAAACTGCACTCTTGTGTAGTAAAATCAAATGCAAGATAAAAGCAGTAATTGAGGTTCAGGGTTTACCTATCCTAATGTCGAGTTGTCCAGTGCCTAAACTTAGCGTAATAGATATTTTAAAATAGGAGTTCAACTTCAGTGTCACATTTATTGAAGTATTACCCTTATTTTTACTTGCCGTATTAGACTGCTCCTCCACCTACTTAATACTGCACACTACTACATTTACTATTTAGTTTGCAGTGGTTTTAGTGTGATAAATGGAACAAATACAGGCTGCTCATCTGAATACCACTGCTATAGATTTTTTTACTATTTTTGATGAAAAATGGATGGAACAAGAGTCTCATGGTACTGGAGGCACAAAGAAAGCTGGTTCTTAGAAGTGAGAATGGCTGATCACTGCTTAAAGTTTTATGCAAGCAAATGTCCTATTCCCAGTCATTGCAGAGTAGGCCTTGTCGCAAAAGGTCTTCCATTATTCTGAAACCCTGTTTTTGTTCTGTAGAAGTTTATGACAAAGTTGGAGAATTTCCTAGCACATACAGGGTTTCCAAGAGGAAAAAAATAAGCAACAGGTCTGCCCTGTTTGAGAACAAGCAAAGTTACACCAGAAAAATCTTTCACTTTCTCTGCTTTCTGAGTACAAATACTGAGAGTTCCAGCTTGAACTATTACCCCCAGTCAATATTTAAAGGAGGTGTCCCACAGGAATACCTTTTTACTCTGATACAGTGTGGCATTTCCCTTGGGACCTATAACAAGCATGAGTGGGTAAATCTAAAAGGGACGGAGGACCCAAGTTTATTTTAATGCAGATCCTTACCCTCCTGTCTCCTTCATGTGGGAGAATCCTTAAGGCACTAAAATCAGGGGTTTGTTGGAGACATACTACATTAAGAAAGACTCAAAACAAGATTTTATATGCAGATGTCTTCAGAGGCCTACAGCTTTTTGGCAAGTATCGCGTAGTGTATGTTAGGGTAGATGTCATTTTAATGAGGCCCCCTAAAAGTAAAACACACCTGAAGATAACACTTTAGGATAAAGCCTAGTGACAATGTGTTCATCTTGCCAATGGGTATCTTAGTGGGGAGAAAGATCTAATTTCTAAAATAAACTCCACTTAAGGAGAGGAATATCTTCCAAAGAAGAGAATGGCATTGGTTGGATTGTGTCTGATGAAGAAAAGAAATGGATGGTCAGCTTTGAACTCATAAGAAATTGGGAGACACAGAGGCACTGCAACAAGCCCCATGGCACCAGATGCTTCAGTGCCCTCTTCGTTGACTTCCACAAATGACTTCTGGATGACCTTGGACACAACCAAACCATCTTTCCCAGAGATTCCTGACAAATCAGCTTTTCCCCAGTCAAAAACATTAATTGCTCCCATCTCCTGAAGAATTTTGTTGAGGACATAACTTTCCTCCATCTTGAACTGAGGCAGGTACACCTTCACTTTCAGCTGCTGCATCCTATCCAGGCTGGTCCATTCTGCTAGTTTTTCATATGTCAGGGTGCGTTCAAGCTGTAAGGTGGTATTGATCATAATGAATAGAAAGAAAAGATAATAAGGTTCAGTTTTTTATTCTTATCTTCTGACCACACTGGAACAATGTTAAAGTATTGCTCTGTTTGCAGCTCATTATGTATGCTACTAAAAAGAAAAGGAAATATTACCTGTTCCAGACCAGTAAAATCCTCACAGACAACTTCAGGAAGAAGAATGAACATGCTCATTTCACTATCAAAATATAGGAGCTCTATCACTTTTGTTTTGAGTTCCTCTATGATGGCCATGTTAAAATAACCTTCTTGAAACATCATCTGCACTGTCCTCCTCTCATTCTGGAACATATGAAACATACTAAGCAAAAATACAGAAATTATCACCCTGGGTTTAATTGTTTTCAGTACTGAGATAAGAGTTTAGTTCAGAAACATTATTTACACTGATCACGTTTTTCATGTACTTGTAGCATTGACAAGTTCCTCTCTCTTAATTGTAGCTCCAATGAAGTTATCCATTTTAGGAGCATAAAACCTACTTTTCCATTTATACTGGTGCCAGATTACTCACAACTCTCTTCTTACGTCCTTCTTTATTCTGGCATGTCAGATGAGGAAACTGATGCATCTGATGCAACCATTAATCTGAATTCTTCATGAGTAATGTATACATTATCATAGAATCAAAGAATTATAGAATGGTTAGGGTTGGAAAAGATCTACTTCCAACCCTGTGCCATGGACAGGGACACCTCCCACTAGACCAGGTCACATTCTCCTGAGGTAATTTGTTTTTAGCTCATTTCTCTTGAAAACAAACACTATTCTGTTGGTAAATAGTAGCAGAGGAACAGAATCCTCAAATTCAGTCCCAAAAGCAGACTATTTTCAGAACAGCATCCTTAGTTGCAAAATCCCCAGGCTAGTGCATGTGCTCAGTGACTTTGACTAGGTTCTCAGCTGCATGAGACCCACTTCTGATGTGAAGTGATAGAAAGTTATGTATCTGGTTATAAAACTGGAGAGAAGATGTAGCTTTCTATTGTTCTAGCTGAAGACCAGGTTTTTATCTCGGGATAACAGAGAGCAGGATAGCTCCCCTCTGTTGTTGCAGGAGACTGACATCTGTTTTCCATCCCTCAGCTGTCTCAGTTCCTCCGCATACTGTACCTTGTTCAGATGGAAATATGTTTCCTTAGTGTCTTCTTTCTTAAATTCTACTGCCCACTTTCCTTTAAAATATATAGCACTGACGAGGACAAGTACAGTAGAGGGATCGATACACCCAGACGAAAATAGGTCTTTGATTTTACCTTTAAAAATAATTAATTAAGAAGAATTATTGCATTGCTCAGGCAAACAGCTGCACTAGACTGTTAATAGTCATTTCTGTAAATCTGGAAAGTAGTATAATGCTGTCAGACAAATAACAAAACATTAATGTACAGCTTTTGAAGCTAGGAACTCAGGGCATTTTTGTGCTTCTTCCTACTTTTATTTCCTATTAAGCAAAAATCTGCAGTAAGTTTTTAATACATAACAATCTTGCTACTGTTGGAAAAATAGGTGGAAACTGAAATTCAGTCATAATATTGCTACTGGTTCCATTGTAAGCCAAAGAGCCCACACATATTCTTCTTTACCTTTTGTCTCATTTTCCACCCAAAAGTTAATTTTATCTGTGGCTTCTTCTTCAGTATATTTAAAATTGACTGGTTCCAGTTCTGATCGGTAGAATTTCTTTGCGGAATCCAAGTATTGCTGGAAAGTACAAATGACAGAAGTTTATCACAACATGATGACTTTTATAAGATAGATCATTTCATGGCTTCAGGACAATTCCATGTAGTAGATCAGCAAGAAAGGAATGAGTAGAAAAGGCATATATAATAAATTCATTGAAATAACTCAAGCATTCAGTTTATAGAGAGATGTCATTTATTAAAAAAATTCTTGCAGACCTATTTTTCTGTTTTTTTCAAGCTGTCCTGAGCAGCAGAAATGACTCAACACAGAAAAAAGTTATCTATCAAAACCTGGTACCTTTCTTTAAGCTTACATATAATTTTTATGCTGCCTGTATTCCCCCAACTACCAAATGAAGGTTACCTTATTTTGAACAAATAACTGGTATTGATAATAACACAATGATATATATGTGTGTTTGTATATATATA